>CM029020.1:64757247-64944747 GCA_016801055.1 Panax notoginseng | reverse complement strand
ATTCTATAATTGACCCCGTATTTAGCCAAGAGAGCTACTAAATATTTATTGCAGAAATGACTCCCATCATCACTGATTATTGCTCTTGGGGTGCCAAATCTTATGAAGATATTCTTTTACAGAAATTTCAAGACGACTTTGGCATCATTCGTCGGGAACGCAGTTGCCTCTACCCATTTAGAGACATAATTTATTGCCAAAAGGATGTAAAGATTGCTGCAAGATGATGAAAATGGCCCCATGAAGTCTATCTCCCATACGTCAAATACTTCAACTTTCAAAATTATATTTAATGGCATTTCATTTCGTTTGGAGATGTTACCCACCCTTTGACATCTATCACAGTGTTACACAAATTGATGGGTGTCTTTGAACAAAGTAGGCCAATAGAATCCTGCTTGTAGCACTTTGGCGGCCGTCCTCTCACTTCCATAGTGTCCCCCATATAAGGATATGTGGCATGCGTGCAAGATACTGTCCACTTTGCTTTGTGGCATGCACCGATGAATCATCTTATCTGCACACTGTCTAAACAAAAATAGCCTATCCCACATATACCATTTTACATCATGTAACAATTTCTTCTTTTGATGACGTGTCAAGTTCGGAGGAAGGATATTGCTCACCAAATAGTTGGCAAAATCTGCATACCATGAAAATTCGAAACTAACCCCAAATAATTTTTCATCCGAAAACGATTCATTACTCAACACTTTATCTACCTTGTCTTAGTCCGGATTCTCCAATCTCGAAAGGTGGTCAGCCACCTGATTTTCTGTCCCCTTCTTATCTTTGATTGTAAAGTCAAACTCTAGAAGGAGTATAATCCAACGAATCAGTCTAGGCTTTACGTCTTTCTTGGAAATTGAGTACCTTATAGCTGAGTGGTCAGTATAAACTACAACCTTAGTTCCAATCAAATATGAGAAAAATTTATCAAATACATACACAACCGCAAGTAATTCCTTCTCGGTAGTTGTGAAATTCAGCTAAGCATCCGTCAGTGTTTTACTTGCGTAGTAGATTGCGTAAAAAGTTTTATCTCAGTGTTGTCCCAAAACAGCCCCTATCGCATAATCACTAGTGTTGGTATAAAATCTAATTACGCACAACACGCAAGTATATGTGGTCAACAAGTAATAAAGTGATAGGTTTAGTGTCGTTCCCATAGAGAAATAACTAGATTTTATCCTAACAATTACCAATTTTATATTGTCTTAATTTTATTAAAATAATGATTAAGTGATGATATTTACGAAAAACTACTAATTAAGGAAAAATTAACTAACTACCACAAACTTTAATCAGATATTGGAGAATTAAGTATACAATTTCACTTAATGCTTCACTTAGATTGACACACTTCCCTTTAATTCATATTAACTATTCTAGTTTGTTAATCAAGAACACAACAGTAGATATAACCATCTCTCAATGCATTATACTCATATCAACTTAAATCCACAATTGATAGAATCAAGTAGAACACCCTAATTAACTAATCTACTATATCTCTATGTGAATTATAATTAAAGAAGGTTTAATAACAAGTTCTTATAAGATTATGCGCGATGTATATATATATCTCTATCCTAGACATACATTATGAATCCCAATAATATGTAGAAATCACAATCACACGCTACTATGATTTGGTTTAAACCCATATTTCATCTCTCGAGTTCATATGGGTTCACAAGGAATTGGTGATCAAGCAATTAACTAATTAAGCATAAACCATAATAGACAAATCTGGAAATAGTCTCAATGAATTAAAATAAAGCATGTCAACCTTCGTTACAAAAAAGATCCATTGTAGACTTAAAAAGTAAATTAGTTCACGACGAATGAAATAGAAACTGAAATCCACAAAGATATTAACATTCTGAATACAAAGATGAATATAAAGAATTCAAACTAATAATAAACCCACTGCTCTTCTTCAATCCCCTTCATAATCGTTGTGCTCCAAATCATTGCTTTAATCCTCCAAATAACGATCCAAAGTTAGGGTTCTGATAATAATGTTGATAGATGCCTTCTCTCCCCATGTATATGGCTTTAATACTCTCCTAATCACATCATGAATCCACCAGCCAAAGATATCTAGAGTTAGAATTAAACAAGGAAACTTCAAGTCACAGTCGTGTAGCCCGCCTTGGCGGGCATTTTGAAATGATGAACACCCGCCCCGGCAGGTGTTTAAAATTGAGGAAGCTGACACGTATACCCTCACCTCGGCGGGTGATTTAGCTTTAGTGAATGCCGCCGCAGCGGGTGTACATGTCCTGGAAATTCCAAGTTTGCCTTTATTTTTCCCTAATTCCTGCTTTAACCATCCTAACCTGACCTTGCAATACGAACACAACACAACACGTAAAATAATACTAAAACAACATGAAATAGTAACTATTTTGGTCCAAAAAATATCCAATTCATAGGTATGAAACCCACTTATCAACTAGCATGGCACATCAGTTCAAATGACATGGTCCAGTCTCGTGCTATGATTATAGGTGATGTCGTCAATTTCTCCTTTAGTTATTCAAACGCCGATAAACACTCTTTAACAAATCTAAAAAGTACATCTTCCACTAACAAACTGCATAATGGTTTTGAGATCTTGGAGGAGTCCTTTATGAACCGGTGGTAGTATCTAGTATGTTTGAGAAAACTGCGAATCCCCTTTACTGATGTCGGTGGTGGAAAATTTTTAATTATTTCTAATTTGGCATGGTCCACTTCCAACCTTTTTGCTAATACTTTATGCCAAAGGATGATTCCTTCTTCAACCATGAAGTGACACTTTTCCTAATTAAGCACCAGATTAGTTTCAAAACATCTTTTAAGTACCATGACCAGGTTCTCTAAACAACTGTCAAAGGAATCGCCAAACACTGAAAAGTCATCAATAAGTACCTCTATGTTGCGTTCCACCATATCTAAAAATATTTCCATCATGCATCTCTGAAAAGTCATCGGTGCATTATAAAGTCAAACTGATATATTCCTAAAGGCAAAGGTGCTATATAGGCATGCGAACGTTGTCTTCTCTTGGTCTTCCGGTGCAATTACAATCTGATTGTAACCCGAATAACAATCTAACAAACAATAGTAATCATGTCCAGCTAATCTATCCAACATCTGATCAATGAAAGGTAAGGGGAAGTGATCCTTTCGGGTTGCCTTGATAAGTTTCTTGTAATCCATGCACACCCATCAACCGGTCATTGTCCCTATCGGTATCAGCTCATTATTTTCATTAGTCACCACTGTCATACCACCTTTCATTGGGACACACTATACTGGGCTCACCCAAAAGCTATCTGAGATAGGATAAATTATTCCAGCATCAAGCCATTTCAGAATTTCCTTCTTCACTACCTCTTTCTTTATTGGGTTGAGCCTCCATTATTGTTCTACTGTGGGTTTTGCATCATCTTCCAAGAAGATCTTATGCATACAAAATGATGGGCTTATCCCCTTGATATAGACAATGGTCCATCCTATAGCAGATTTGTAATTTCGGAGAACCCTCATCAGCTTAGTTTCCTATAAGTCGTTAAGTGTAGATGCAATAATAATATAGAAGGTAGATAAATTACCCAAAATCGCATACCTAAGGTGTTTAGGTAGAGGCTTAAGTTCAAGTAAGGGTGGTTCCTCTAATGATAGTTTCATCCTAACTGATGGATTTTCTGCTACTTCTAGTGGCTCAAATGGTACTTTGTGCAACAAACGAGAATTTTTTGTTTAATTTTAAATATTTATTGAATTAAATAAATATTTGAGTTAGTTTATTTATTAAGTTAAATAAATATTCAATGAAATTGTTGTGTAATAATTTAGTTAAGTGTGTATATTAACTAAATTAATGTATGGTAATTTTATGAATTGAAGATTTAATTTAATAAAATAATTAAATTAAATGTTTAATAATTATAATATTGTGTAATGGTGTTATTTTAATTTAATTGATTAAAGAAATTAAAGGAATGATTAATTTAGAAAGTTAATAATTATTAAATAAATATTAAGAATTATGTTGGCTAAATAAATATTATGTGGATAATTAAAGATTATGATTTAAATTTAATAAGTGTGACATTTGTATACTATATAATAAGGAAAACATGAAAATAATTTAGGAAGAATTTGAGAGGGTTGCCAAATATGGTCATATGACCTTTGGTTTATTAAGCTGACAAAATCTTTTGTCTGTATAACTGATACATTAAACGTATTATGTTATCAGATTATATTATATGTATTAAGCTTAAGTTAGCATCATAGAGAGATAAAGAGAAAATTGAGAATAATTAGAGAGAATTATGTGATCAGAGAAGAAGGGTGGAGCCATTAAGCTTCTTCAAGTTTTTTTGATCATCATCTAGCTAATCCAATAAAGGGTAAATTCTCAATTTTAAACTTTTATTATGTTCTTGAGTTTTATGGGAAATTGAATTTCTATGGTTAATTTGTGAGGAATTGGATTGTATGTATGAGTTAGTATATATATAATCTATTGGTTATCATTTAGAAACAATTTTCAGAGGTTGAAATCCATGAAATCATGTTGTAAATGGAGATTATTGTTGTTCTTGAGTTTTTGGTGATATATACATATGACATGTATGATTTTGGAGTCAAAATTGGTGTTTAATCTATTTGGTAATCTATAAATTGGTTGTCAAATATGCTAGTGTGTTGAATTACGAAAAGAATGCAACTTAAATGGATTAATTTGGTGAATTAACGAAGTTGTAGTGATGTGATTCGTTAAACCTATCAAAATTTGGGTTTTTTAAGCATAAACATGATTTTAATCCTTTAAAATTGATTGTTTTAGATGTTTATGATGTTAGAAGTGTAATGTGCATGCTTGGTGTTGTTGTTAATAAGTTTATAGCTTATAGGTTTGTTGAATTTCTGTTTAGTTGGAGAACATTGGGATGTTTGGGATGAACTGTGAAGAAGGGTCGCAGTTTGCAAGTTTCTATCTGCGTATCGGCGCAGCTGCGTTGGTATCAAAGGCAGAAAAGGCTCAGCTGCGTCTGTTGAGTTTTCTTGGAATTGAGCACCAGTACAGCTGCGCCGGTGCCAAGGCTTGGGGTAGTCCAGCTGCACCCTTCCATAAGCAGAAACAATTTATTTTATTTTATGTTCCAGTCCATGATGTGTTGATTTAACCTAGTCTAATGTTCTTGATATTGTGTTAAGCATGTAATAATGTTCTATAATAGATTGTAAACATGTATTTGATAATCTTAGAATATTGTAAAGTTAAGAAGTTGTGAAAAACTTTAACTTGTTATTTGTTTAAGTCTTGAGATGTGGTTTTAGAGTTATGTTGCTATGTTAGAGTTATGATTTCAGATTGGTGATGTGCTATTAATTTAAAAGTCAGAATTTGAATTAGAGAAGGATGAAGAATGAAAGAAAATCAAGAAAAGGATCACAAAAAATGAGGAAAAAAAATTCAAGGTGGATAAAGACGATATTTTGAGATTTGAAGGGAGAGTGTGGGTGCCAACGGTAGCCGAGTTAAGGGAAGAAATTTTGCATGAGGCACAAAATACAACGTATTCCGTTCATCTTGGAGGCACAAAGATGTACCGAGATTTGAGGTAATATTTTTGGTGGCCCAATCTGAAACAAAAAATTACGGAGTGCGTTAGTAGATGTCTTACTTGTCAACGGATCAAAGCAGAGCACCAGAGACCGAGTGGTTTACTTCAACCATTGGAAATACCGGAATGGAAATGGTAGCACATTATAATGGACTTCGTGGTGAGACTTCCAGTCACGCAGAAAGGTTTTGATGCCATTTGGATTATCGTAGATCGACTAACAAAGACGACTCATTTTCTACCGATCAAGATTCGATATAGTTTAAATCAGTTAGCGAACCTGTACACAAAAGAAATTATTTCACGACATGGAGTGCCGGTATCGATTGTCTCTGATCGAGATTCGCGCTTCATGTCAAAATTCTGGAAAAGCTTATAAGAAAGGATGGGAACACAGCTGAGGTTGAGTACTGCTTATCATCCGTAGATAGACGGATAGAGTGAGCAAACAATACAAACGCTGGAGGACATGCTTAGGACTTGCGTGATGGACTTTAAAGGAAGTTGGGAGAATCACCTACCCCTAGTAGAATTTGCATATAACAGAAGATATCATGCGAGTATAGGCATGCCACTATATGAAGCTCTTTACGAGAAAAAGTGTAGAACACCATTGTGTTGGGATGAAGTTGGAGAACGAAAAATGTTAGGACCAGACTTAGTACAACAAACCACAGAGGTGGTGCAAGTGATAAGAGCTAGACTTGTAGTTGCACAAGATCGCCAAAAGAAATACGCAGATTTGCATTGTCAGGACCGCGACTTTGAAGTCGAAAGTTATGTTTTCTTAAAAGTATCTCCCTGTAAGGAAAAAATACAATTCGACAAGAAGGGAATATTGAGTTCGAGGATCATAGGACCATTCGAGATACTGAAGTGAGTGGGCGAAGTGGCGTACAAAGTTGCATTACCACCTGAGTTAGAGCACATCCATAACATGTTTCGCATCTCCGTGTTGCGTCCGTACAAGCCTGACTACAAACACATGATTTCTTATAAGCCCATTCAAGTGGAAAAGAATCTGGCATATGAAGAAATTCCTGTCTAGATAGATAGGAAAGAGCAAACATTAAGAAATACAATTATATCCTCTGTAAAAGTACTTTGGCCAAACCACGACGCCGAGGAGGCCACGTGGGAGTTAGAAGATAAGATGCGAATTGATTATCCCCATTTATTCGTGTAACCTTGTACCAATTCTGAGGATGGAATTTTTATAAGGGGGGAGGGTGTAAGAACCCTGAATTTCATGAATAAATAATTATTTTGATATAATAAAGGAAATAAATATTTATTTGAATATAAATACTGATGTGTTGTGAGATGAGTAATTCAATTAATTCAAATTAAATTTATGAGAATTAAGAAGAATGTAAAGTTATAATGAGATATATGGAATGCCTTATGTGGCAAGAGAATGGAAGTTAAAGTGGTTTAAAGAAACCAAACTAAGCATTTTAATCAAGTTGCTGAGATTTAAAGTTGTGTCCCATTTTAAGTGACCCAAACAGTGATGCACAATAGCCAAACTCTAATTACGTATAAACAAGTCGGCAGTTGAAGGCTAGCTTAGCAGTAATGATGGCTAAGAAGGTGGTGGTTGGCCAACTTCTGTATACGCATTGTTCTCTTCTATTTCCCATTGATTCAAATCATGGTGCAGGAACATTAACTGGGCAATCATGTGACACCCCCAAATCCGGGTACTTCAATTCCCACGGGATTTGGTATTCATTGTCCAAACATCATGTATCTATCTACCCATAATAAATAAAAAACCATAAATAGATAGAAATAAATCCTCTCCTTATGGAGTTACAATATCTGAATGTAAATACATCAATCCCAGGTCATACTAACCTTAAATCTCAAATGCTGAAACATAAACAACTAATAAGTCTTACACAACTTTAACATAAGGCTGAAATATAAAAACATCAAATAAACAACAAGTCTTCATCACTTGTTAACTTTGCCCTTGCCTTTGCTAGTAGAAGGCTCGTCGAACCTTTCGTTCTTAACTGCAATGTTATTATTACGCAAGAGTGAGCACGATTGCTCACAAGTATAATAATATGACAATAAAATAATAACATTCGAATGAATCACAAACTTCTGAAATAAGAAAACTCGGCTTTTGAATCAAGAATGAATAACAGGAATCAATAGAACTTCTGAGGGTCATAAGACCTTGAACTATGTCCTAGGTTGTCAAGTGTTTATACTTGAAACCTTTAACAGTCATAAGACTATGGACTCTTCTTCTCGTACTTAGGGGGATCAGCCCTTAGTACCATACTGTGCACAATATCTTAACGCTAAAGCATAATTAATCCCCTATAAAAGGGTTGTTCATCTCAGTTTGACATTAGAGTCCGCACCGAAAGAAGTTTGATTTGGATAAGCTCAACAATGGTTATAAAATTTAGAACGCTCATCAACTATGGACTAGTTGAATCAATAAGGGTTCACTAGTCTTACAAGGTTCAACAATAATTGATATTCGATTTGAATAATAATATTCAATATGTTTACAATCGAATAAGTATTATATAATAGGAATCATGCTTTTAAAGAATGATAACATATAATATGAAATATTGACTTGAACAATAATAAACAAGATAGAATAAGGAACTTGCTTTATGCAAAGAAACAAGGTTTAGGAACTTGCCTTGTGCGTAGGCTAAACGATTACTACTTACGTTCACCACAAGTCCTACACACATAACATATGTATTCACGACATTCATTAGTTACATTTTCACTTAATTATTTAATATAACTCCACTTTATTTAACAAATCATTACCCTTCTAATTTAATTACTTAATTAAATTAGAATATTTTCATTTTTTTATTATTATTACACTCGAATAAATTATTTCATAATAATTTCCATCGAATATTTATTTCATTCATAAATATCTCAATTAAAATATTTATTTTATTTAATAAATATTTTAATAATAATTTTCATCGAATATTTATTTCATTCCATAAATATCTCAATTAAAATATTTATTTTATTTTATAAATATATCAATTAAAATATTTATTTTATTTTATAACTATTTAAATAATAATTTTCATCGAATATTTATTTTATTCTATAAATATCTCACTTAAAAAATATTTATTTTATTTGATAAATATTTTAATTATTTAATTTTTTTTAGGTCGCCGGGGCGGGGTAAATTAGTTTGGTAACGCTCGCCGGGGGCAGGGTTACCCAAACTCAGTTTCTGCAGTTCGCGAACATAACAAGGCCAAATTAGGCGAAAAAATCTCTCACAAGTTCAATTATACGTTCTGTGAAGAACACACAATATGACCATAACTTCTAATTTCCTTGTCCATACATTAATTTAAGCATACTCAAATATTATAATTCATATATGATCATTACCCAACCTTTTTTAGAGTGATTTTAACAAGTTTAAACACACAATTACTTGAATCAAATTATATAATTTCACTATTCTTGATGTTCTTGGAAGTTTTGAAAACAAAACATGAAGATTGGCACTACGAGTTCGTTATAACATTAAATCTGTCCATTAGAAATTTGTTTTCTTCATTTTAACATACATAATCATATACAAGTGTAAATTTATGATACAATATATGATTAACGCATTAAATTTGTGCATAAGGGCCATATGGCCATATTTCCATACTCTGTAATTTTGAAGAACAATATACGACATATTTTATGAAACTGATGTTATGGAAATCTACAATATATGGTAGAAACATGTTATATTAACATATTATCACATATATATCCACATAATCACTACCCTTTCCAATTACAGAGATTTTAACAGAATTTGAAAGCTATTTTCATGAAAACTCTAATAACGTAAATAAAACTGGGTTGAAGAGATTACCCTTAAGCAATCCTTCTAATTCTTTAATATCACAAATTCCTCTAACTCTCTATGAAAATCTCTCTGAATTCTCTGACTCTCAGGTTTTTGTTTCAAAATAATATACGTAATAATGAAAACTGATGAAGGCGGACTTATTATAACTAGTAACGTTGAGGTCAGTTAACCCATACGTGGTTAACTGCTCTCAACTTCTCTTAAGGCCCTGTTTGGCCACTCTTAAAAACTTAAACCCATTTAATTTCATTAATCCTTTATACTATAGTTTAATAATGTCACACCCAATTACACAATAAATCAAATATCTCATTTAATTTAATTTAAATAAAATATAATAATTTCTCATTAATTCACATAGTCACAAAATTAAATTTCTCATTTATTAATTATGTCAAATTATTAATTCTCTAATTAATTATTCAATTAATTAAAATAACATTATGCTTATTAAATATTTCATTTAATTTAATAAGCTCACATAATTACGTAATTTGAATAATAAAAATTCTCCACATTAATTTAATAAATATAACACATATAATTAAATTAATGTACCACAATTTCATCAATTAATTATTTATTCCAATAATTAAATCATCAAAAAAAATTATTTAATTCAATTAATATTAAAATTAAATTACAAAATCTCGTTCGTCACATCTTTCATCCCTTAAAAGGATTATGTCCTTAGAATCACGACTCAATCAATTCGTTTCGCTACATTTTCTCCCTCCTTACAAAGATTCTGTCCCCAGAATCGCTTACACATAATTTAAGTAAATAAATAAGGATAATTCTTTATCATATTCTCTTCGAGTTCCCACGTAGCTTCTTCAGCGGTGTGGTTCCTTTAAATTACCTTAATAGAAGGTATTACTTTATTTTTGAGAACTTGTTCTTTCCTGTCTACAATCTGAACATGATATTCTTCATAGGATAAGTCTTTCTCAAAATGTAGGGGTTCATATTCAATCATGTGCTTGTAATCGGGCTTGTAGGGTTGTAAAACTGAAACATGGAAAACGTTGTGGACATTCTCGAGTACTGGAGATAAGGCTACCTCATACGTAACTTCTCCGATTCTTCGCAGTACTTCGAAGGGTCCAATGAATCTTGGGCTTAATTTTCCTTTCTTTTCCAACCTGATCTTTCCCTTCGAGGGAGAGACTTTCAAAAACACATAACTACCCGATTCAAACTCAACATTTTTACGGTGTGGGTCGACCTATTTCTTCTGTCTATCTTGAGCTGTTACCAGTCTTATTTGAATCACTTTGACTATCTCTGTTGTTTGCTGCACCAATTCTAGGCCTAGTAATTATCTTTTGCCAACTTCATTCCAGTATAGCAGAGTTCTGTACTTTCTGTTGTATAACGCTTTATAAGGCGGCATGCCAATACTAGAGTGGTAACTGTTGTTGTAGCCGAACTCCACGAGCGGTAGGTGATCATCCCAATTTCCTTTAAAGTCCATTATACAAGCTCTTAACGTATCTTCTAATGTCTGAATCGTTCTTTCACTCTGCCCATCTATCTGAGGGTGATAAGCCATACTCATTCTCAACTGCGTACCCATACATTCCTATAGTCATTTCTAGAAGTTCAATGTAAAGTGCGGATCCCTATCAGAAATAATTGACATCAGAACTTCGTGCCTCGAAATAATTTCTTTCACATATAACCTTGCCAACTGATCTAAGTTGAATCTAATTTTGATCGGAAGGAAGTGTCCGGATTTCGTCATTCGGTCAACGATAACCCATACTTCGTCATAGCATTTCTGAGTTGTCGGAAAGCCAACCACGAAGTCTATCGTAATATGTTCCCATCTCCATTCTAGGATCTCTAATGATTGTAGCAACCCACTCAGCCTCTGATGTTCTGCTTTCACTTTCTGACATATCAGACATTTGGCAACACACTCTGCAACATCTCGTTTCAGATTTGGCCACTAGAAATGTTGTCAAAGATCTTGGTACATCTTGGTACTACTAGGGTGAATCCAATATCATGAGCTATGAGCCTCGCTCAAAATGTCTTCCTTAATCTCTGGTACTGGCGGTACCCAAATTATACTCTCAAATCTCAGTATTCCTTCCTTGTCCATCTTATATCTCAGTTCGATCCCTTCGAATATCTTCTTTTTCATCTTTTTACATTCTTCGTCCTGAAGTTTAGTCTCCTTAACTTTATTCAGTAGGGTTGTACCAGATTACATCTGAAACAGTTTCTCATCAATTTCCATAGGGTATTTCACTTCCAATTCCAACTTCTCCATGGCTGAAATTAGCTCCTTCTGAGCGGTCAACATCATCAATTTCTCCTGACCCTTTCTACTTAAGGCGTCAACAACCACATTTACCTTACACGGATGGTATAAAATCTCATAGTCATAGTCCTTAATTAACTCCAACCACCTTCTTTGACGCATATTCAAGTCCTTCTGTGTAAAAATATATTTCAGACTCTTGTGGTCTATATATATTTCACACTTCTCCCCGTAGAGATAGTGCCTCTAGATTTTTAAAGCAAAAACCACTGCAGCTAACTCTAAGTCGTGGGTCGGATACCCCTTCTCATAATTCTTCAATTGTCGTGATGCATACACAATGACTCTGCCATTTTACATAAGCACACAACCAAGTCCTTTATGCGACGTATCACTATAAACCACAAAATTTCCTGTATCATCCGAAAGAGATAACACGGGTGCTGTACTCAACCTCTTCTTTAGTTCTTGAAAGCTTTCCTCACACTTCTTCTTCCAAACAAATTTCACAGCTTTTCGAGTCAAATTCGTTAACGAAGTTGAGATCTTAGAAAAGTCTTGAATGAATCTTCTGTAATATCCTGCCAATCCAAGAAAACTTCATACTTTCGACGGCGTTCTCGGCTGATCCCAGTTTATCACGGCTTTGACTTTGGATGGATCTACTGAAATTCTGTCTTTATCAATCACATGTCCAAGAAATTGTACCCGCTCGATCTAAAATTCACATTTCGAAAACTTGGCATATAACTTCTCCCTTCTCAACGCCTCTAACGTTATCCTCAAATGCTCTTCATGTTCTTCCTTGGTTTTCGAATATACCAAAATGTCATCTATAAATATCACTACGAATTTGTCCAAAAATGGCTTGAACACTCCGTTCATTAAGCCCATAAATGCTGCAGGAGCATTCGTTAGACCAAATGACATTACCAAAAATTTGTAGTGACAATATCATGTTCTAAACGCTATCTTCGATACATCCTCTGGCCTCACCTTCAGTTGATGATAACCACTCCTCAAGTCAATCTTTGAAAAGTATCTCGCTCCCTTTAATTAATCAAACAGGTCGTCGATCCTCGGTAATGGATATCTATTCTTAATTGTGACCTTATTTAGTTCTCTATAGTCAATGTAGAGTCGCATCGTTCCGTCCTTCTTCTTCACAAATAACACTGGCGCTCCTCACGGTGATACGCTCGGTTGAATGTACTTCTTGTCCAGTAATTCTTGTAGTTGTACCATAAATTCTTTCATCCCTACCGGTGCCATTCGGTAAGGTGCCTTTGATATTGGAGCCGTTCCTGGAGCCAAATCGATCACAAATTTAACCTCTCTATCTGGCGGAAGTCCAAGCAAATCGTCCAAAAATATGTCTGCGAAGTCCCTCACTACTGGAATTTCCTCTACTTTCGAATTTTCTTTACGACTGTTGACTGTGTAAGCTAAATATCCTACACAGCCTTGTCTTAACAACTTCTTGGCCTGCATCATCGTCAAACAACTCGCTTGTCTAGGTGACTTGCTACCATAAAATACAACATTTGACAGAGTCATAAGGTTAATACACTTCTTCTGGCAATCGATTACAGCCCCGTAATTGAATAACCAGTCCATACCCAAGATAACGTCAAATCCCCCAAGTCTGATAGGTATAAGATCTACGTTCATAATATTACCCTTAATATCCACCCTACAGTTCTTATGTACGTACTTAATAGGGATTATTTCTCTATTCGCAATTTCTATGTTCATGGGGTATTCTAACTATCATTAGGCAATTCTAAGTTCTTAGCAAAGTCATCGAAAATAAATGAACAAGTACCACCCAAATCAAATAATACATAAGCATTAACTTTATTGATCGGAATGATACCTGACACCACATCACGAGACTGCACATCATCCTGCACTGTCATGTTGAAGGTCCTGGCAGTTGGTCTGTTGGGTGCGGTTGGTCCCGTGATAGTCAGAGCGCTTCCACCGTTATTTCCCATATTTCCTCCAGATCCTGCCCCTTCAGATCCCTTCTTAGGACAGTCCCTTGCCAGATGGTCTTTTGAGCCACAAGTGAAGCAGGCACCCTTCTTTGGGCTAGGACAGTTAGGTGCTATGTGGCCTTCCTGACCACAATTGTAGCACACACATTTTCCCTTCATGCAAACTCCCAGATGAGCTTTCCCGCAGTTCGGGCATGCTTCGATCCTCTTCTTCTGACCTCCTTGATGATTTCCAGTTGACGAGTTATCAGACCACCTCCTTCTCTGATTGATACTTCCTCTCGTGTTACTGCCACTGGCTTTGTTATTTCCCTCATTTTCACTCTTCTTATTCTTTTGTACTTGGTCACCGCATCGCTCCCACCTTCAGCGAGGATGGCCTTTTCTAGTACTCCAACAAAAGTGTTTAGCTAAAACATTGATACTTTGCTATATAACCAGGGCTTCAGTCCTTGTTCAAACCTTCTTGCTTTTCTCTCATCCGTGTGTACTTGATACAGGGCGAACCTAGCCAACTCATTGAATTTTGCCGCATAATCTGGTACGGACATATTTCCCTGTTTCAACTCCAAAAATTGGACCTCCATTTGGTTTCGCGAGCTTTTCGAAAAGTACAACTCGAAGAACATCTCCTTAAACCTCTCCCAGGTGATCACACCTTATACTCCACGGACCTTATTTGCTTGCCACCAATAACTGGCTTCTGATTTCAACATGAACGTTGCGTAGGCAGTTTTCTGGTCCTCTCTGACTTTGGCAACATCAAAAATTTTTTCATCTCCATAACCCAAGTTTGAGCTTCTATCGGGTTCATGGAGACTTTGAACTCTTGAAATCCTTGAACGTTGTATTTGGTGGAGCTTGAGGTTGATTGTTAATTGCTCCAGCCAGTAAATTCACCAACTGCTGAACGGGGTTAGCATTGGCGTTGTTGTTGTTGTTATTATTCGTTGACCCTTCCTGGGCTGGTTGACGATTTGGTCTTCTTCTCGGTGGCATATTTATGTTAAAATATACGCTTATTAGATCTTTATTCAATTCTCTAAATATTTAAGGCTTAACTAAAACAATTTAACATAATCACTTAACACATTTTCTCAAATAACTTGATATATTTATTTAATCAAAAGTTTTAACAAACTACGATAGCATCACTGCTATTTACATCAACTATCCCGAGATAAAGAATCTACTGGATTTAAAATATTAAAATATTCCTTTGTTTATAAACACATCGAAATTTACATTTTAAATACTAGATAGATTTTCACATAATTAAACTAATCCTATCATTGCCTGTTAAGGCGCTGAATAGCCTTTCTATATTCCTCTTCCATGATGCGGGACATCGTCCTGCGATCTAGCATATACGATGGTAGTCCATCAAACTGAATTGGATATCTCATAACTCGATCCTGAGCCTCATCCATTACATTTTGAAGTGTAGAGTACGTCTCCCCAAGCTTAGCCTTCTTCGCACGACAATCCTCTTCTGCAAGATCAGCAAGACATGATTCCCTTACCCAAGCCTCCTCTGCTATGGTCAGCCTTGCTGAGCTCTCTTTCAGTACATTCTTCAACTTCTCTATTTCCTTGGACTTCTCCTCAGTTTGACCCTTCTCGTGAACCAAATCCCACTACACGTTTCCTAAACGTGTGTGAAGAGTCACAACCTCCCTATCCTTCTGCTCGATGGTAATCTGTTGAATAATTGCCCGCTTCGTCAGATCTTGGACAGTGTCACGTAACTCTACGTTACGGTCATATAACTCGTCGTATATCTCAACATCGATGGAGTTCGATGGGAACTCCTCTTCTTCCTCTTCCTCCTCAGGATTCTCCTCTGGATCAGTCTCAGGCTCATACTCCTGACCAATAATAGTGATCAACGGAGATGGCTCTCTATGTACCAACTGCTCCCTGACGACATGAATGTCTCGGGGGTCCTCCTCGTAGGTACTCGGGGTTCCTCCTCCCCAGCTCGACTAGCTCCTCCAACATCTGACATCCTGACAACACAGTTTTAAGTTTTAGTTATTAAGTCGTACTAGCGGGCACATAATTTAACACATAAACATATAAAGTCTTTTATTATCTTCGATGAATTAAGAAATTCATTACATAAAACTCGATAAGAGTTTACCATCACTATGCTCTTCTTATAAGGTTACTACCTAAGGTTGTTCCCCCACATAAGGTTCATAACCTACAGCTTTGATACCAACCTGTGACACCCCCAAATCCGGGTACTTCAATTCCCACGGGATTTGGTATTCACTGTCCAAACATCATGTATCTATCTACCCATAATAAATGAAAAACCATAAATAGATAGAAATAAATCCTCTCCTTATGGAGTTACAATATCTGAATGTAAATACATCAATCCCAGGTCATACTAACCTTAAATCTCAAATGCTGAAACATAAATAAATAATAAGTCTTATACAACTTTAACATAAGTCTGAAATTTAAATACATCAAATAAACAACAAGTCTTCATCACTTGTTAACTTTGCCATTGTCTTTGCTAGTAGAAGACTCGTCGGACCTTTCGTTCTTAACTACAATGTTATTACTACGTAAGAGTGAGCACGATTGCCTATAAGTATAATAATATAACAATAAAATAATAACATGCGAATGAATCACAGACTTTTGAAATAAGAAAACTTGGCTTTTGAATCAAGAATGAATAACAAGAATCAATAGAACTTCAGAGGGTCATAAGACCTTGAACTATGTCCTAGGTTGTCAAGTGTTTATACTTAAAACCTTTAATAGTCATAAGATTATGGACTCTTCTTCTCGTACTTAGGGGGATTAGCCCTTAGTACCATACTGTGCACAATATCTTAACGCTAAAGCATAATTAATCCCCTATAACAGGGTTGTTCATCTCAGTTTGACATTAGAGTCCGCACCAAAGGAAGTTTGGTTTGGATAAGCTCAACAATGGTTCTGAAATTTAGAACGTTCATCAACTATGGACTAGTTGAATCAATAAGGGTTCGCTAGTCTTACAAGGTTCAACAATAATTAATATTCAATTTGAATAATAATATTCAATATGTATACAATTGAATAAGTATTATATAATAGGAATCATGCTTTTAAAGAATGATAACATATAATATGAAATCTTGACTTGAACAATAATAAACAAGATAGAATAAGGAACTTGCTTTATGTAAAGAAACAAGGTTTAGGAACTTGCCTCGTGCGTAGGCTAAACGATTACTACTTTCGTTCACCACAAGTCCTACACACATACCATATGTATTCACGACATTCATTAGTTACATTTTCACTTAATTATTTAATATAACTCCACTTTATTTAACAAATCATTACCCTTCTAATTTAATTAGTTAATTAAATTATAATATTTTCATTCCTTTATTATTATTACACTCGAATAAATTATTTCATAATAATTTCTATCGAATATTTATTTCATTCATAAATATCTCAATTAAAATATTTATTTTATTTTATAAATATTTTAATAATAATTTCCATCGAATATATATTTCATTCCATAAATATCTCAATTAAAATATTTATTTTATTTTATAACTATTTTAATAATAATTTCCATCGAATATTTATTTTATTCTATAAATATCTCACTTAAAAAAATATTTATTTTATTTGATAAATATTTTAATTGTTTAATTTTAATTTTTTTATGCCGCCGGGGCAGGGTAAATTAGTTTGGTAATGCTCGCCGGGGGTGGGGTTACCCAAACTCAGTTTCTGCAGTTCGCGAACATAACAAAGCCAAATTAGCCCAAAAAATCTCTCACAAGTTCAATTATACGTTCTGTGAAGAATACACAATATGGTCATAACTTCTAATTTCCTTGTCCATACATTAATTTAAGCATACCTAAATATTATAATTCATATATGATCATTACCCAACCTTTCTAGAGTGATTTTAACAAGTTTAAACACACAATTACTTGAATCAAATTATATAATTTCGCTTTTCTTGATGTTCTTGAAGGTTTTGAAAATAAAACATGAAGATTGGCACTACGGGTTCGTTATAACACTAAATCTGTCCATTCGAAATATGTTTTCTTCGTTTTAACATACATAATCATATACAAGTGTAAATTTATGATACAACATATGATTAACACATTAAATTTGTGTGTAAGGGCCATATGACCATATTTCTATACTCTGTAATTTTGAAGAACAATATACGACATATTTTTATGAAACTGATGTTATGGAAATCTATAATATATGGTAGAAACATGTTATATTAACATATTATATATATATATATATATATATATATATATATATATATATATATATATATATATATATATATATATCCACATAATCACTACCCTTTCCAATTACAGAGATTTTAACAGAATTTAAAAGCCATTTTCATGAAAAGTCTAATAACGTAAAGAAAACTGGGTTGAAGAGATTACCCTCAAGTAATCCTTCTGATTCTTCAATATCACAAATTCCTCTAACTCTCTCTGAAAATCCCTTTGATTTCTTTGACTCTCAGGTTTTTGTTTCAAAATAATATACGTAATAATGAAAACTGATGAAGGCGCACTTATTATAACCAGTAACGTTGAGGTCAGTTAACCCATACGTGGTTAACTGCTCTCAACTTCTCTTAAGGCCCTGTTTGGCCACTCTTAAAAACTCAAACCCATTTAATATCATTAAACCTTTATACTATAGTTTAATAATGTCACACCCAATTACACAATAAATCAAATATCTCATTTAATTTAATTTAAATAAAATATAAAAATTGCTCATTAATTCCTATAGTCACAAAATTAAATTTCACATTTATTAATTATGTCAAATTATTAAATCTCTAATTAATTATTAAATTAATTAAAATAACATTATGCTTATTAAATATTTCATTTAATTCAATAAGCTCACATAATTACGTAATTTGAATAATAAAAATTCTCCACATTAATTTAATAAATATAAAACATATAATTAAATTAATCTACCATAATTTCATCAATTAATTATTTATTCCAATAATTAAATCATCGAAAAATATTTATTTAATTCAATAAATATTAAAATTAAATTACAAAATCTCGTTCGTCACAAATCATTTCTCTATATATAGCACCCTCTTCTTCTCATTTCTCAGTGCTTGAAAATTTGTCTGATAAGTGTAAATTGAGAGTGAGACCTGCTAAGCATTGAGGGAGTATAATTAGTGCATTGAAGACTCCATTTAAGCTTCAAGAGGTATAAAATTTTGACGTTTGTTCTTAAATTTGAGTTTGTCAAACTCTTGCAATTACTTGAATTCTCTGTCATTTAGTATGAAATAGCATGCTATCAAGTGTTTATGAAGTGTGTATGCATGTAAGGAACCTTTAATAATGGACTTGAGCATGTTTTAACTAAAGAATTTGAGGTTAGGTTGATACTCTGCAAAACAGAGTATCTTACTGGTGCTGGTGCTAGTGTAGGAAGTGCGCAGTTGCTCCCAATTTATACTAGGGTGCAACGTAGCTGTGCCGGTCCCCAAAACCAGATTTTGATTTCTGTTGGGCTGTGTTGTTTCTAACTTGGTATTAACACCTAAACATACATTAAAAGAAGTATAACATGTTGTATAAAGCTTTATTATGAGATATGAATTGTTCAACATAATTTAGTAGCAGATTTATAACAAAAACTCAACATTTCAAAAGTGAACTTTAATGAAACTCATGTTCTCCAAATTCTGAGCTTAATAGTATACACACATGATTGATTTCTGAATATAATGAGTATGAGTTATGATTTATAATTCCTTTGTTCATGACTAAATTATTAGGCTTTGAGCTAAATGACTTTTTTAAAGAAAGGCTTAATTGACATATTGAAGCTAATATCCATGAATACTATACGAAGTATGTTCTGACTTTGTGGTGATGCTAACATGACTTAACTACACATGAAAAGAGCTTTAAAGATGTTTTGTATGTATTAAATTGCATTAAAATGATTTCAAAAGCAAACTCGAATATATTTTCAAACTAAGTTTCATTAGTATGAGTAGTTAAGTTTTGAAGATTTAAGATGGCATGTTTATGTTCATTGTGTCTCTAAACATGATTCTTATGTGTTAAATATAATGACAACTAAACCAAGCATGAGTTTAAGGATGTTTTAAAGTGATAAATAATGCTAGTTATGAATAAATGGTGAGAACACTTATGAGCATGTGTAGGACATATTATGTGATCTCTTTGTCCGAACATATGGCTAATTAGTATGCATTATGATTACATGACCCTATTTGGCCTTAATTCTGTGGAAATCCTAAACTAAAACCATGACATATAAAATTGAACTTAAGATGGTTATACGCTTATGTAAAGTCCTCTAGCATGTATGCATGTTAAGTATAATTGTTTAGGTATGCTAGAGAATGAGGCAGAAATAGGAAATGCAAAGTTCAACTCTGGTCAGGCTAGAGGACAGCGCAGCTGCGCCATCCCTAAGCCTAACCAGGGAGCAGCTGAACCATCCTGCAGCGTTGTCTGTCTCTGTTTGTGATCTGAGATGTAATGCAGGCTTGTATTGTCGTCTAAATTTGTAATACAATATTTAAAGTATATATGAACATGCTAATGATAAAGATTATAAATTGTGTATGTGTTTATAAACTTTCGAACGTTAAGTCAAAAAGGAGGTTTTGAACTATGTTAATTGATTTCATGATGTCTTATAAACTGATTTTGTGCTATAAGTATGCAAGGTATGTGATGAAGTATGTATAGATTATACGACTAAATCAGACGTTTATGTATTCGTTTAAACTTATATATCTTATATGAGTATGTGTAACTAATGAATATCTTATACACGTAACTATATTATGTTAGGATTCAAAGAGTGTTGATAAGCTATACTTTGGTAAACTATGCTTGAGTCAAGTTTCCTAACTTACACAACTTTGGGTTTTGTGCAAATTCTTGAATTTCATTTGATTCGTATATTGAATGCAAGTACTCGAACCCTACTCTTTATTGAGAATTACTTGAGCTTGTACTATTATTGGTTGTATAAGTAAATCCTTGAAAGTATGATTCATACTTCATGACTTAATACTTCGTAGTTTAGAAATAAAATTGTTTTCGAACCTTGATTTCAAACGATAATTGTTCATGTATATACTTTAAAAGAAAGCTGTCTAAGCCATTGATTCGGCTACACTATTGGTAAAAAGTCAAAAGCTATCCAAACTAAATTAACTTGGTGCGGACTCTTATAACTGAGATGAACAACCCTCTTGGAAGGGGAACTATATATTTGTCGGGAAACTGACGTGCGTACATGAGTATGATTAAATGTTATGCATGACATAGGGTACTTTAGGCTGATCATATGTTGTACTCGTTTCGTAGAATTATCAGTTTATTAATGTTAATTCTATGAGAAGTTCATAGTCCTTATCGACTGCTCAATATTCATTACTTTGAAATCTTAAATAAATTAATTGTTGAATCTTTTTGATATTTTATGTCATTAGCGACTATTGTTGAGAACCATTGATACTTCTTGCTATCCTTGAACTATCATTATTATTGTACCCTTCAGAAATTAAAACTATATTAAACACCCTTATTGTTATATTTTTTGCTGAGAAAACTTGTTGCTCATTCTTGCTTTCCCTAAAAACATTTTAGTTAAGGTAGAGCAAGGCGGTCCCTCAAGCATTGATAAGGGCAAGGGCAAAGCTACGGAGTAGTTTATATTTAGTGAAGATTTTTATGTTCATGTAATGACATAAGTTGTGTTATGTATTAGTTATATCTAAACTATGATTAATTATCTTTAAGGTATGTAAGAGATGTTTAAGTTATGAACCCTTGGGACATGAATGATTATATTATATAAATGTAATCTATTCTATTATTTCCGTTGCATGAGATGTTATTTAGTCATTAGATTTGTAGTACGTGATACACCGAATTCGAGACATAAGTGGTCTGAATTTGGGGGCGTCACAGATCCCCCTAAGTACGAGAAGTAAGGTCCATATAGTATTACGACTGTTAAAGGTTTAAAGTAGAAATACTTGATAACTTATGACATAGTTCTTAGTCTTGTGACCCTCAGATGTACTTTTGATTCTTATTTTCTATCTTGATTCAAAAGCCGAGCTTTCTATTATTCTGGTATCCATTTGATTACTTGCATTTTATAATTATTATTGTTGTTATACTTGTGGGCAATTGTTGCTCATTCTTGCATGATAACATTGTATCTAAGGTTGAAAGGGTTGATGAGTCATCTACCAGTAAGGGCAAAGGCAAAGCAAACAAGTGATGAAGACTTGTTTATTATTATTTGAGAATGTTATTGTTAAGACTTATGATGTTATGTTTAAAACTTATTTGTTTATGATGTTTCTGCATTTGATGTATTAAGGTTAGATAACTTAGGATTGATTCTTTTAAGATGTTCTAACCCTTTATTGGGAGGATTTCTATTTCATTTGTTAGTTTATTTATTTGTGGGTAGTTAGATGTGTTAAAATTGGACAGTGAACACCAAAACCTGTGGAGTTGAAGTATCCAGATTTGGGGGTGTCACAAGTGTAAGGTTTTGTGAAGATCAAAGACGGAATCAAATTGTAAAATTAGCGAAACCAAAGTAAAATCAGATTTTAAATTTTTTCACAAACCAATTACTCGGATCATTCTTTATGCATATTATTAATTAAAACGAAGAACAAGAAGTTATGGAATCATATCATTGTAGATACTAGCTTCCACATGTACGAGTTTAACTCCCACTTCTCCGCGATCTCCTTGAATCTCCGGGTTAGATTCCTTTCCTTTGATCAATATTAGCCACATAAGTGTATGACCTTTATAGGTGATCCACCAAGGAAGAAGAATATTCAAGAAGAAGGGTGTATTAGCTCAAACCCTAGTTTTTCCTATCTCTGTAGAAAAAGGGGGCGTACTCTCTAACAATTGGAATCACGTATTATTTTAATATCCGATATAAGACTCCTCTTATAAAGATATCAGTTAACCTTTTTTTAGGGTATTATTTAATTAATTAAACTCCTTTAATTAATTAAGCTCCCTAATCTTATTAGGGATAATTAATTAAACTCTTTTAATTAATTTGTCTCCTAATCCTATTAGGATTAAATAAAAGTACTTATATTAAATTAATTTCTAAACATCTTTAGAAATTAAAATAATAATAATAATAATAATAATAATAATAATAATAATAATAATAATAATAATAATAATAAGACTCCTCTTATTAATTTATATTTAATATTTCCAAAATATTAAATAATAAATATTAAGCAATTTAATTTATTCTATCACCATAGATGAAATTAAATATACTTAACTTATTATTACGATTATGCCATTAACTTCTTAAATAATTATTCTTACTTTTATGGTGTGACCCTTTAGGTTCTCCATATTAAACCGGTTGTGAATAAATCAATTAGAACAATTCTAATCTTATTTAAATAAATAAATTAAACTATTAATTTATTTAATAAATAATATTTATTCTACAATAGAGATAAGCCTCCCTAGCGATTAACGACTTTTCAGATAATATAGATTTCAACATTAATCATAAATGAACCTTTGAGTAAATAGTTACCGTACAATTCAATCCTTCCACCATACAATGTCCCAATTAAATATAAGACATGGAATTACTGTCAAGTCTTATTTTATTTAATTATATGTATTTCGACTATTAAATGTACAACTCCAAATAATGCAAATTAGAAACTCCTTTCTAATTTCATTCTGCCTTGGCCAAGGACTATTGGGTTGTCATTTATCGAATCACATAGGACATTTTTCTTCTTTTACTAGAAGCGTTAGATTCTTTATTGATCATACATTATCTCTATGTACAACTTATTATACCCAAGCATACCTTTGAAATTCCCTAATGGTCTTAAGGAATAAGTCAAAGTATAATTCATCATACACAAGATACTATGATGATCTCAAGTCCAAGGATCACTTGTACTACTATCACTATAGGAATTCCTATTGACAAGCAAGTAAAACTCCATTAGGTATTCCTTAGCGAGCCACGTTCAATGAACTTATTCTCCAATAAGCACCTACATACTTGCTTTAGTGTCTCCATACAAATGATCATGAGATCAATCATCCTCATCCAATGAGCAAGCAACATATGTACCAATCTATCCGGATTTACTAATCCCAAAATTAGTAATCCAATGATTAGGAACTATTTTAGTTTTAAGCTTTCTAAGAATTTAGATCTCATTAGAATGCTCATCATCATTATTCTAAAAGCATTGCTTAAAACTATGAGTTTATCACATATTATAAAGCAACATCATGTAGATAATTAAAAGCCTTTAATAAATTAATACTTTTTATTAATAAATGAATAAGATTATTACAAAGTATATGCTTTACCATCAAACATGATTAGTTTGTGTGCATACTACTTTCATTCCAGCTATAGGACTATAAATCAAGCGCTCGATGGGAGGCAACCCATCCAATCTTTTCTCCCTCTTTATTTAATTCTCATTACACATTCACTCATTTCTCCCACAATGTTTAATTCTCTGTACTCTTAATATTAAGTAGAATTTTTGGTATATTAATAGTATTAATAATTTTTTTGTGATCTCCTCAAGTTCAACTCAATTGCTTCCAGAAAGAGGAAACATTAGTCAAAAGTTATAGTTGCTAAATTACAGGGCAGCGCGGCCGTGTCCAATTTGTAAAGTAAAGCTGCGCGGCCGCGCCCTCTCTCAGTCACAGAAAACAAACATTGCTCAGTTTTTAGAATCTCTGACTCAAGCATTCAGATAGTTAGGTGTCTATGTTCAGTTCCCAACTTTTGAATCATCTCAGACTTATCCACTGCCTGATACACCATTGGATCATGAGGAGGCGAGTGGTGATGACAATGCTATCTAGGGGAGTATTTTTTTTTAATTTTTATTACAATGAGAGCATTGTTTATTTTAAGTTTGGGGGGATTATTCTTCTTTCTTCTTTTAGGGTGTATATTAGTATAATCATGTTTATTGCATATAGTTTAGTTTTCACTCATATGTTGCATCTAATAAATTGAAAAAAAAATAAAAAATATTTGTTTTAATTGTTGCATTTAGTAAGTAGGTCATATATCATGAATCCAAGTTTTCAGTTGGTTTGATATTCATTTGGCTTATGAGGACATTGAAATTGCATGATTTTTGAATAGTTTTGATAATTTGGCATGCTTATAGTGTTATAGCATGATGTGAATCTTAATTTTTTTTAAACTGATGTAATCAGATAGCATTATAAAGTAACCATTATGATTTGCTCAGTGTAAATGGTCACATAATTGTCTTTTGGTGAAAAATTTGTGTTTTAGTGATAGAAATTTAGTAAAACAGATAGTGATGACTAAGATGATGCTAAAGCTTAAGTTTGGAGAAAACAAGGGGTATGCGTGCTATATATATTTAAAAAAAATTAAAAAAAATTAGAAAAAATAAAAAAGAGAAAAATAAGAATAAATGTTTTGGCTAGTTTAGTTTTGTGGCCTTTGATACTTGAGTAAGTACGCCCTAGGGGATGTCTCTACACCTAGCGCCCTAAAACCGTCCAGTTTGGGAGTCTTTGGTCGAAAGCTCGCTACATGGGTATCATTGAAGAGCCTAAGAGAGCTAAACATTGCATAGTCAGGTGAATACACCGAAAAGTACGAATTTCACCCTCGTGAGTAAATAATAGCAGAACAAACCCCTTGTTGACTCTTAGCTTAGTTGATGTGTAGTCTTGGTTGGAGCTTAATTTTTTTACTACCTTTCTTGAGTTAAATATGTATTTTTCCTTGAAGAAGTGTATTATGTGAATTATTTATACTATAATAGATTTAATGGTTGCTAAGCACACACACACACACACTACATCAGTGATGACATGTTTTGATTTATAAAGTGATATGCATACTCTGTTTGATGGTTGGATACTCTGTTTGATGTTATTACGGTTTTTCTGAGGTAACTCTTTTGGATTTCATTCTTACTGATATTTGGATTCGTTAGCATGTTAGATTAGATTGCATTTTGTTTAGTTTATTGCATTTGCATTTTAGTGTCATTGTTTGAGGACAAACAACGGTTCAAGTTTGGAGGTATTTGATAAGTCGGTTTTATACATACTTATCTGATATCTCTTACTTGAATTTGTTGCTTAAACCCGTGTGTTATAGTTACTTTTCATGCATATTACTTCTTATTTTGTAGATTGCATACTTGGGAACTAACTTGGTAGCATTTGAGGGCAAAATGGATGTATTGAGAGCTTAATGTGATCAAGTATTGAGGTTATAGCAAGTGGCATGAAGTAGCAGTAACAGAAGCAAAAAACCAATACTGAAGTGATGCGCGGCTGCGCCAGTCCCTAGTCTTTGAAACACTGCAACGCCGCCGCACACAATTTGACCTTGTTGGCAGTGCAGCCGTGCCAGTTCGAGTCTGATCAGCAGTTGACTTTTCATTTAATTGTCCAATTGAGTTGTAGCTTGAAGGGGGGTCAATTAGGGGTTATAAAAAGAAGCATATCAGTATGTAAATATTAATTCCATCCTTTTGGGATCATTAGATTATATATGATGTTTTCTATATTTCTTAGTTTAGATTAGATTAGATTAGGCAAAAATCCTAGATTATATTTTATCTAAAGATTGAAGCACTTGAAAAACATTGAAAATTTAGAATTGGAGGAAGAAAAATCAGATTTTCAATTTTATTCCTACTTTCTGTTTCACTTCTATTTATATTATTTTAATGTATATTCAATTATGGATTATAGATTCTAGCTCAATTATGAGCTAAGCTCTATTTTGGGATTACAATGAATCTTATTGAGTAGTTTATTTTGATATGCTTCCTTGTTAGTTTAATTAATCATTATTGGATTGTCTATTATGGTTTGAATTAATTGATTAATTGCTTATCTAATAATTACCATATGAAATTAAGAGATAAATTATTGATTTAGATTTGATCATAGTAGCATGTGTTTGTGACTTCTACAAAGCGATGGAATTCATGATTCGTGCCTAGGATAGAGATATACCTATGCACCGCATGTAGTCTATTGAGTACTTGAGTTTGAACCCTTTTTAATTGTAATTCACATAGAGATATAGTGGGTTAGTTAATTAGGGTGTTTGCATTCATTCTATCATCTGTGGATTTTAGTGTGATATGGGTATGGTACATCGAGAGATGGTCATATCTTACCTTCGTGTTCTCGACTAACAATACGATATAATTAATTTGGCTTAACAAGAAGTGTGCCGATTTAAATGAATCAATAGGTGAAATTATAGTCTAAAGTCTTCTTTATTTATTCTCATTCTAGTGGTAATTAGTATTAGCTTAATTTCATATTTTTAATTATAAAATCAATCGTTTAAATAAGATTAAGTTGGTTATGGGTTAATGTTTGGTAGATTTTATTAAGTAATTCTATGTGGGAACGATACTCTACTTTCACTTTATTACTTGTTGACCATATATACTTGAGCATATATATTGATCGGGAAAACGACCAACACTACCTGCGGCTACCGTAGGTTTACCTGCGGTTGGCCGTGTCTTTAAATATCAGACCCCCAACTCATTTTCAGTAGATTTTAGAGAAGGAGTACAATCAGGAGAGAGAAAACTCTATTACAAACACTTATATACATATATAGTTCAACATATCAAGTTTTCACTGGTTGAAATCAAGTTTTCAGCAGCTTTAGTCGTTCGTTGTGCAGTTATCGCGCCATATTGTAAGATCTTCTTAGATCTGGACTTATTTACTACTTTAATAAGTGCTATATATATATATATATATATATATATATATATATATATATATATATCAGAGCCACCTGATTTACTGTAGTCCACCTTGTTCGTGGCAAAACTTTGTAAGTCTCTTGGGTGAGCAGTGTTGGTTTTTGAACATAGGTATGAGTCCGCTTAAGGTAATAGGGTATGAATGGAAGAATAATGAATAAAAATTTATTTTGAACCTGGTAAAAATGAATGGATTGTTTAGATCTAACTCCTCAACTAGTAACCGGTCAATATTGCCTCCTGTCCTAGACATAGTTAACCAGGAAACTCACAGTTATGAAAATATCAGTCAAGCCTTGCACAATTGGAATATACCTAGGGTCTCCCCTAAGGAAATTTATCAGTCAACATTTTTGGACAATTTTAAAACAGATTATAATGTCAAAACTGTTGAAAAGGTTTATGCCATTAATAAAGAATACGAAAATTGCAGTCTTTTGGATCCCGAAGTCATCAAAAAACATAAAAAGAAAGGTTATAATTTTATTCACATTGGATTAGTTCAAGTAGCTGTTAAACCATTAAACATTAAAGAAATTAATTCAAGTATTTATCTCTGTCTTAGAGATGCACGATTCTTGAATTATTATCCTAGCATGATCGGCGCAATGGAATCTAGTCTGCATAATGGACCTATCCATTTCAATTGCTTTCCTGATTTCACATTGAGCCTAAGTGATAAAAATTTATTAAAAGCCTTGACATTAAATATTAAAACTGCTGGAGAAATTACTCAAATGATTGAGGGTTCTCAGCCGATAGCTTCGATTTACCGGATTTATTATAAGACCATAAAAACTAACTTAAATGTTCATGCTCTCAATAAAAGTCCGAAAGATCAAACTGTCTTAATTCAAAGTTCGACTAGTGATGCTAATATTCAAATTCCGAGAACCATTCTCTGGAAAGATATTACTCTCCCTAGTCAATGGACTTTACCTAGTGAAATACCTGAACAACCTGTAGTTAACAATCTAATAAACATTGAAAATGTTAGACAATTTTCAGATGGAACCGTAAAATAAGTTTTGAACGCAGTAAAAGACCGATTATTATTGAAGACTCTGCTAGTACAATAACATCTTCAAGAAGAGACACTAAAATTCTTAATAACCCTTCTTTAAGAGATCTTAAATTAAATGGTATTTTAAATCAAGGTCAAGCTAGTCACCCATGTTATACTCAAAAGGATCTAGTAGAAGAAGAAAGTTCTTCCTCTCTTACTCCTTCTGAGCTTCCCACTTAGTCTGATTTTGAAATTCCGATTAACAATCAGTTAAGAGTTATTAAAAAGGATTTTATTATTGAATGGGATAATCTTGTACAGGATTTTAATTCTAAAAATAATAAAAATAAAAGACATTTATTTCGTTCAAACCACCCAACAGAAAAGGAGCGAGATAAAATTGTTAATAGATGGAAACGATTCATAAAAAATAAAAAAATAAACATTCCCTTTTACGACTGGTATGATCAATACCAAAGTAAGTGTAATGTTATAACAAAAAGTTAATGGGTAAAAGAAGATAAGTCTAAGGTATGTTCTAGTCATCCTCCGCTAGAAACGATCCTTATCCCAGTTAAGAACACATCTGTTGTTGCCAGTCCCTTTAAAATTTCTGATGGCAATAAAGATGATAAAAAAATTATTGAACAATTAAATTTTAGTAATCAATATCTTGCAACTGTTGGAAGACAGCTTGATAGAATTGAAGAGAAATTTGAAGAAACAAGTATTAAAAAACCAGATACAAAAATTGAACATCCTTTGATTAACTTACCTGAAAATAGAAGTAAATTAGGTTTACCTAATGATGATAGCAACCTAATTAAATCTATTGACAAGTTATTGAAAGAACTAAAAACTGAACCTGGTCCAAGTGGTACTGTTTCTACTTTGGATCAAGTTGAGACTGAAGTTGAAAGTCAAACTGACTATTCTAATTCTACTTCAATCCCAGATCTTAATGATCAATTAAACAAGTTAACAGTCAAAATCACTAGTCTAACCAGGAATTGGTATTCTAGACCTACTCCTCCAGATCTGCAATTCGAAGAGAGAAACCTAGATAAACAATTCTCTGTTTCAGCCAATAAAATTTATGAATGGAACATTGATGGTCTTAGTGAACAAGAAATTTTAAACAAGTTAAATCACATGTCTATGGTAGCAAATAGCTATATCACTAAATTCAACAATCTGTCACAACCAGAAATTGTTGAATTAATAGCTAGTGGATTCACAGGTATTCTCAGATCTTGGTGGGAAAGACATCTCACGGAAGATACTAGACTATCTATTATTCACGCTATCCAGTTAGACGATGATGGCAACCCCATCTTTGATGAAGATGTCGGTGTTGGTCCGCAAGATGGAGTAAATACTTTAATTTTTACCATAATAAAACATTTTATAGGAACTCCTAGTAACATAACAGAAAGAATTCACGATCAACTCAGTAATCTCACTTGTCCCACTCTTAGTGACTTCAGGTGGTACAAGGATGTGTTTACCTCTAGAGTTATGCTGCGAAATGATAGCAACAAGCCTTTCTGGAAAGAAAAGTTTGTAAATGGTTTGCCGTCATTGTTTGCTCATAAAGTTAGAGAAGAGTTGACTAAAAATTTAGGATATATTGATTATGATAATCTCACTTATGGTGACATAATCAGTTATATTCAAAAAATAGGTTTAAAAATGTGCATTGTTTTTAAATTAGCTAAACAAGCTAGTAAAGATAAGAAAAAAGCAAAATATGAGTTAGGAACATTTTGTGAACAATATGGTCTGCCTCCCATTGCTCCCTCTAGAAGAAAGCATAAACACAGACATATTGATCATCCTAAGACACATATACGTCACAAACGTAAACATACTCATAGAGAAGATAACAATTAAAACGATTATTATAATAAACCCAAACCAATTAATAAAAAATATAATAAAAGGCCTATAAAACATGATAAGAGTAAAATCGTCTGCCACAATTGTGGGCAAAAAGGTCACTACAAAAATGAATATAAAGTAAAACAAATATTATCTCAGTTAAATATTTCTAATGAAGATACAGAACAATTATTAGAGTTAATGAGAATAGAAAACAATGCAGATAATGATGAAGGATCTGACATCCCCTATTCTTCTAAAAGCAGTACCAGCAACAATGAATCTGATAGTAATGAAGAAGAAGTCACTATTTGTGCTAATAACTGTAATGAAAATTGTTGCACTAAAAAATTAAGTGTAATTACCAAAGAGGATGAAGAAAGCTCTTTGTTAATCGACTTAATTAGTAAAATTTCTGACCCTGAACTTAAAGTTCAATATACTAAGCAGTTAAAAGATTTATTAACAAAAGATACTAGAGTTAAAGACAAGATTTTTAAAGCTAAAGATAAACCGATATTCAGCCTTAATAAAACTCTAGAGAGATTTAAAATCCCAGTTAAAGAAGTTACCATTCCAGAGTTAAATCAGGAAGTTAATAAACTCAAAAAAGAAATCTCTAATTTAAAAATTGAAGTCTCTAATTTAAGAAAAGACTTAGAGAGTCAAAAGTCTGATCTTCAAGTTCATGATTCCTCCTCTAGTGATGAAGATCATGATGAGCCAGAATCTTCAGGAATCAAAGAAGAACCAGATCTATTCGTTCAAGGTCTTTCTCTTAAAAGAGTTAAAGATATTACCATTCAAAAATGGTATATCTCCATTGATTTGGTTGTTGATAAAACCTTTTCAATACGACTTCCCGCCTTAGTTGATACTGGTGCGGATTTAAATTGTATCTAGGAAGGTCTTATTCCAACCAAATACTATAAGAAGACTAATGAAAAATTAAATTCAGCTAATGGTAGTCAGATGGAAATAAAATATAAATGACCTAAAGTGCATATCTGTCAAGATGATATGTGTTTTAAAACATCATTTGTTTTAATTCGCAATCTTACTGATAAAATCATTTTAGGATTACCATTTATATATTTATTATATCCATTTACTACCAGTAATGAAGGATTAAGCTGTAAACATTTAGATGAACGAATAACATTTAAATTTCTTATTAAACCAAAAGAAAGAGATTTAAAATTTATTCAAGAAGAGTCCATTTCTAAATCATTAAATTTATTAAATTGTAAATCCATCCATTTAAATTTTTTAAAAGAAGAAATTAAATACAAAAGAATAGAAGAACAACTTCAAAACAAAGATGTTCTTGGACAAATTGAAGAGTTAAAAACTTATTTAACGGACAACCTTTGTTCTGATTCTCCTAATGCCTTTTGGCATCGGAAAAAACATGTTGTAAGGCTCCCTTACGCTAAGGAATTCAAAGAACATTTGATTCCTACTAAGGTCATGCCTATTCAAATGAATCATGAACAAATGAAGTTATGTAAAAAGGAAATTAATGATCTCCTTAGTAAAAAATTAATTAGACCCAGTAAATCCCCTTGGTCATGTCCTGCCTTTTATGTTAACAATGAAGCAGAAAAGGAAAGAGGTGTTCCCAGGTTAGTTATCAACTACAAGCCATTAAACAAGGTCCTAGAGTGGAGTAGATATCCTCTGCCTAATAAAGATGACCTCATTAACCGGTTGAGTAATGCTACCATCTTTAGTAAATTTGACCTCAAATCTTGTTTCTGGCAAATTGCTATTCACCTAGAAGACAGGTATAAAACTGCTTTCACCACTCCATTTGGTCATTATGAATGGAATGCCCAAGCATTTGGCTTAAAAAATGCTCCCAGTGAATTCCAGAATATCCTCAATGATATTTTGAATCCTTTCAGTCATTTTATTGTTGTATATATTGATGATATTCTCTTTTTTTCTAATTCCATTGAAGAACACGTCAAACACTTGAAATCGTTTTTTAAAACGGTCAAAGACAATGGACTTGTTCTTTCACTTTCCAAATGCAGCTTGTTTCAAGCTAAAGTTCGGTTTCTTGGATTAATTATATATCACGGACTCATACGGCCAATTGATAGAGCTATTCAATTCGCCGACAGATTCCCAGATAAAATTACCCATAAAACCCAACTGCAGAGGTTTCTAGGCTCGCTCAATTATATTGGCAAGTTCTATAAAAACCTCAGGAAAATTTGCAAACCTCTCTTTCAGCGTTTGCAAGACAATCCTCCCCCATGGACTGACATTCATACTTCTGTCGTCCAACAAGTCAAAAAATACGTCAAGACATTGCCCTGTCTTGGTATTTCTAATGATTCTGCATTTAAAATTGTTGAAACTGACGCCTCTGATATTGGTTTCGGAGGTATTCTCAAGCAAAAGTTAACTCCAGATTCCCCAGAACAAATCGTCTGTTTTCATTCCGGTGCATGGAATAGTACACAGTTAAATTACAGTACTATTAAAGAAGAAATACTTTCTCTTGTATTATGTATTAATAAATTTCAAATTGATTTATTAAATCAAAAATTTTTAGTTCGAATTGACTGCAAATCTGTAAAATATGTGTTAGAAAAAGATGTTGAAAACATAGCTTCTAAACACTCCTTTGCTAGATGGCAAGCCCTTTTGAGTATCTTTGATTTTGATATTGAATACATTAAAGGCAGTAACAATTCCATTCCTGATTTTCTCACTCGGGAATTTATTAACACAGGTACCGTGCATCCTTCTTGAGTATCCGCGGTGCATCAACCTCTCGTGGTCCGGGTCGCCCTACTGGCCCAAGTAATCAGCCAAAAGGAGCCTTGGTTCCTCATCCAGTAAACCCAATTTACCAAACTAGTAACAAGTTCATTGTCCTTGGGACGATGCCCAAACCCTATAGCTCAGCCTTAGCTAGTAACCCAATTCCAGTTGACCCTTTTCAGTCCAAAGCCTCTAGCCCAAATCCCATTAATCCTCCCTCTGAGTATATGCTTAGACGGACCAATCTCTTATTTCATATTGAGCCTCACATGAAACACAGAAATGACCCAGTAAAATTGACCTCCCAATTTTTCCCTTCTCGTTGGCATTTTATGCCTTTTGCTCCTTATAAATCCCTTGTGTATTATAAGGACATTCTTGTTAAAACAGAGTCAATTTTTATTAAACTCATTTATGCCAACAATGATAAAGCCAAAGTTCTTTACCATTCGTTATATATTAAACAGTTTATTCAGATGTCGGAATGGGGAAAACATCCCTCTGACCTTATGCAGCTTTCGAACCAGGATAACTCTTTTTGTTATTATGATTATATGGAAGCTTGGTATAAAGTTTTCTTCCATCAAAATGAGTCACACAGTCATTCTTGGTTTGTTCAATTTGACCATAAGTTCAAAAGTCATTTCCCATATTGGTTTTTCCATTGGTGGTCGAGATTTGGTTCTACCTATAACCTTCTTCCCGATCCCCTGAAAGTTCAACTCAATCATTTTTGCAATCACAAAAAATTAGATTCAGCATATGTAGGTGTCCCAGTCTTTCTTCAGTTTGTAAGTAAATATAAGATTCCCTGGATTCTCAGATGGGAATACAACATTCAAAACCCCACCTGTGAAATCAGTCACAATGCTTCCCCTACATCTCCGTCGGCAGATCCTTTTCAACAGTTTTGACATTATAATCTGTTTTAAAATTGTCCAAAACTGTTGACTGATAAATTTCCTTAGGGGAGACCCTATGTATATTCTAATTGTGCAAGGCTTGACTGATATTTTTATAACTGTGAGTTTTCCTGGTTAACTATGTCTGGGACAGGAGGCAATATTGACCGGTTACTAGTTGAGGAGTTAGATCTAAACAATCTATTCATTTTTACCAGGTTCAAAATAAATTTTTATTCATTATTCTTCCATTCATACCCTATTACCTTAAGCAAACTCATACCTATGTTCAAAAACCAACACTGCTCACCCAAGAGACTTACAAAGTTTTGACACGAACAAGGTGGACTATAGTAAATCAGGTGACTTTGGAATAAGAATAAAAGAGAAATTTTGAAAACGGTTGAAGATGAACAGTTGTAAATATCTTACTGGCAACTAGAACTGAAACAACATGGCTCTGATACCATTTTAATTACTGGCAACTAGAATCAGTAGAATCAGTGGTGCAAATAAACACAATTTAATTACTAAAAATATAATTTTATTGATTGGAAATAAAACTGGTTGGGTATGTACAAACTGATTACAAATTACAAATTGAATTAACTTGACTTACTCAGAACATTTAAAAAAAGTAGAATAGTAGAAGGAGGGGCTGAGAAAGGCTTAACAGCGGTAGCGGCTAAAGATTCATCTGAGAAGGAACTCAGAGTCTTTCAAAGTCTGCCTCAATAACTAAGTTCGGTTTCCTTTTATAGAATAAGGAAAGAACTATTACAAAGTCACTATTACAAAATAAATGATTACAGACAAAAGTTACTATTCATGAACAGTGCTGACTTTTTTACTATTCATTGATGCGTCTAGCAACTTTTGACAAAGTGGCCATAACTTTTGACTTGAGAGATGCTTTCGGTGGAAAGGAGATGCTTTCGGTGGAAAAGACGAATCTGCTTTCGGCTGAGGGCATCTTTTGACTGGCTGCAGGGAGCAGGTGCACGTGACTGAGAAGAAATGTCAGGCAAATGGGTCCTGAGCATCCTGTAGATTGATGGTGCCATAAGGGTCATCATCTTCTTCATACTGACTGGGGGAAGCTGATGAAGAACCTGTAGAGGCTTCTTCATGTAATTCATCAATTCTTTTATTTAATGCCTGGGCAATTAATTTTAACTCTTTTCCTGAATAATCTTTAAAATCAGAAATGCTACGGGAACAAGACGAACCAGTGGGACTGACTCTGGACTCTTTTGATTTTTTACTGACACTTGATTCTTTTAATTTTTGACTAGAAGGTTCTGCTGTAGAGACTGGGAGAACCTTGAGAGGAGAAGCAGGGAATTCTAACTGAACTTGACCTACAATTCTATTGACGTCAAATTTATCCCACCATTTGACAAACCATTGGCGAGTGACTAGGGGAAAAGGATCTGCCGACGGAGATGTAGGGGAAGCATTGTGACTGATTTCACTGGTGGGGTTTTGAATGCTGTATTCCCATCGGAGAATCCAGGGAATCTTATATTTACTTACAAACTGAAGAAGGACTGGAACACCTACATATGCTGAATCTAATTTCTGATATTAAAATGGTTAAAATGGTATCAGAGCCATGTTGTTTCAGTTCTAGTTGCCAGTAAGATATTTACAACTGTTCATCTTCAACCGTTTTCAAAATTTCTCTTTTATTATTATTCCAAAGTCACCTGATTTACTGTAGTCCACCTTGTTCGTGTCAAAACTTTGTAAGTCTCTTGGGTGAGCAGTGTTGGTTTTTGAACATAGGTATGAGTCTGCTTAAGGTAATAGGGTATGAATGGAAGATATATATATATATATATATATATATATATATATATATATATATCGATTGGGTGTGGTTACAACTAGTTTTTTAATCATTCATTTCCTGTAAATAGTCAATATTTAGAGTGTATTGACTAGATCTATACTAGATCTAGCCAGATCAAGCTTTTAACCGGTTCAAAAGTTGCAAAACTAGAACCGTGGAGCTAGAATGGCTAAGATCTAGATAGATTTAGTTTAATTTCTAGTTTGTAAATAATAGCGACCACGTGACCCTAGATGTTGACTTCAAGAAAATTTTTCTCTTTTCTTTGGAATTCCTCTTTTTACCCTTTATGTTCTATTTGTGTTGAGTTTTATTTGAAAGGGCGAGTTTGAAAATAGTCTGACACAAAATGTCGATGATTTGAAAATTCAGAGTCGTCAGTTTGGTAGTTTTGAAATGGTTGTACCAACTCAATCGAATTTGAAAAGGTTTACACAAAGGCCCAATTGTTGGACTCTGTTTAACAGGCCTTGGAAACTGAGATTCATAGAGTTCGGGAGCTTGATTAAGCGGGGGGAAAGTGTTAGGCACCTCCCGACTTTCGTGAAAACACGGTTATCGCGTCTTTTCAATTTCCTAATTTATCTGAAGCGTGTGTGTGTATGTGTGTGTGTGTGTGTGTGTGTAATAATTGGGCCTAAGTGCATTCTTTGGCAGTAGTGTTATAACTCGTTTGCACCTATATACAAAAGGTTTGATTTATATAAAAGTTAAATTTTAAGCAATATATATAGCAATGATGTTTAGAAAGCAGGTTTTCAAACCCTTAAATGCTCACATAGTAATTGAGGCATTTGATACTTCCATTTTATTCCGTATTTGGCTTGATTTGATTTCATTTTCGAGATGCGAAGCATCTTAAACAAAATAATATACATATAAGTGTTGGGCTCCTTATGGGAATGAAAGCCATCGAATGATGTACAAACACCTTAAATAGAATTTACAAGCTAGTTGTACAGCTGAAAAAGGTCCATCGTGGGAACCAGATCTAGATTTGTCAGTTGGATCTTAGATCCCATGGCTCCTAGACTCACATAGTTACTTAATATTTACAAGAAAAACTAGAAAGAAAACTAAATTTAAATAAATCTTAGCTATTCTAGCTCAATGGTTCCAGTTTTGCAACTTTTGAACCGGTTAAAAGTTAGATATGGCTAGATTTAGATAAATCTAGTCTACAAATTTACATATTATGAATTTACATTGAATAAGCAGTTAAAACAAATATATAAACGCAGTAAACAGTTAGTATATATATATATATATATATATATATATATATATATATATATATATATATATATATATATATATACCCTTTATTGCTTTAATATGTATATATGATTATATATATAATAAAATAGTAAAAGGCCACGAATTAGCAATCCAGGCCAATCATATATACATATTAAAGCAATAGAGGGTATATATATATATATATATATATATATATATATATATATATATATATATATATATATATATATTAAAGTAGTAGAAAGCTTCAAATTTGAAAAAATCTTACAGTGTGTTGCAAATAAGGCTTTAGACCGCTTTTGGAGCTTGAAAACTTGGTTTCCACCAGTTAAAATTTGATATGTTGTAGAATATATGTAAACAAGTGTTTAGAAAGAAGAATATTAAAGTTTGGAACACTATAAAAGAGGTTAAGGGCTAAAATGGATAGAGTTTTCTCTCTTTTTCCTTTTTTTTAGCTAATAGGGGGGTCTATTTATAGACCAAATTAGCCTGTGGGTGCCCAGGTGGGCCCGGGCCTCGTGGGCCCTGTTGTCTCGAAGTATGTGCACTCAGGCCAACGCGCTGTCTGCTCAAACCTTCATAACTTTTAATTCGAGAATTCGATGGAGGGATGTTATACCTTTCCGGAAAGCCCTTGACGAGAGCTACACAATGACATGGAATTTGATATTTTCCGATTCCGAGAAGATGTGTCCATGACCAGATCTTTGAGTCTTTGCAGTCCATCCGTTGAGCTGTCTTGTATTGTTTTCACTCAAGATTGACGTTATGGTTCTACATGACTTCTTTTACAGTGATTTGGGCTAAATTGATGTTGAGTTGGTAAAATTACTATTTTACATCTCTCGGGTTAGTTCCGAGCTTGATGCAGTTGTAGCCGTCTTTTCTCAGGGTTGTCTCTGAGATTGGACTGTCGGTGACTCTTGACAGTCCTCAAGGTTGTCTCTGAGGATGGTTTGATCTCCCGGGGTTATCTCTAGGATTGGACTTGATTTCCCGGGGTTGTCACTGGGGTTTGTCTTGATCTCTCGGGGTTGTCTCTGGGGTTGGATTTGATATCCATGGGTTGTCTCTAGGGGTTTGGGTTTGGGTTTGTTGTCCCAGGGTTTTTGCCAGGGTTTCACTTGATCTCCTAGGGTTGTCTCAGGGGGTCAATTTGATCTCCCGAGGCTGTCTCCGGGGCTTTAATTTAATGATTTAACTTCCAAGGTTGTCTCTGGAAGTTAAAAGACGCTTCTGCCCTCCTACATAGTTAGTAACAGGAATGTAAAATTTCAAGTATATACAGATGCCCCTCTTTATCATGTTTATGAAATGTAATGGCATGAACAAGATAAAGATTACTAGACACTTGAAATATGATAATATTAAATGATGTCATGCAATACAACATGATGTGATGTTATGGATGCTGGATATTTTTGGGTGGAATTATTTCCAACGGGATTCTATCATTGATTGCTCCCGCTGTTTCTGTTGGGGATGGAATTATCAATGATGGTATCCACTAAACCGCTTTAATGTCTATCCGAACGGTAGTTTACAAAGCTTTCATCACTGGATCTTTCCTGATGCTATGATGGGGTTGTCGCCAACGGCTTGAAATGTCCATCAGAGCTATGGAGACTGATTTGATGATAAGTTTGTAGATATTCTTTCAGGATCCCTGCTGTGGAGGTTTTCCTATGGCTGAGACCATTATATTCTGACGTTGAGGTTGTCACCAACGTTCTTTATCTTTTAGACGTGCTTTCTGACTTTACTTCTACTGGAGAAGTTATTCTCTTTTGCGAGTAACTCCCTGGGGATTATTGATGTTTATCCTGATGATAGCTTGGCTTGGTTGCCATCATTGGATTCTTCCTACTATAACGCTGAGATTGTCACCACCTCCCGGGCTTTCTATCAGGTTGATGCCGATAGCTTTGTTGGAGATAGAATTTTTACTGCTTAGTTTCACAGCATCCTCACAATACTCACTTGAATTGTAGTTTTGTGAAGGTTGACCATCACCGAATTTTCTTAGTGCCTACTTGAACAGTAGTTTACAATGGTCTGGAAATCATTGAACCTTCGTGGTGCCTTAGCTGGGGATTTATATAATAGATTCCATCATCGGTCCTCCCCAATGCAGATAGTTTTCCACGGTTTTCGTTATCAGATCTTTCTTGATGCTACGATGGAGTTGTCACCAACGATTCGCAATATCAGATACTCTGCCCTTCGTTGAAATAACTTTCAACATCTTACATCACCGGATCTTTCCCGATGCTACGCTGGAGTTGTCGCCAATGGTTTGAAATATCAGATTCTCTGATCTTCTTTGAAACAGCTTTCAACGGTATCACCGGACCATTCCTGATGCTACGCTGGAGTTATCGCCAACAGTTTACAATGTCAATCATTTTGACCTTCGTTGAAGTAGTTCTCAACAGCTTACATCACCGGACTATTCTCGATGATACGTTGGAGTTGTCACCAACAGTTTATACTGTCAATCATTCTGACCTTCGTTAAAATAGTTTTCAACGGGTTACATCACCGGACCATTCCTGATGCTACGCTGGAGTTGTCACCGATGGTTTGCACTGTTAGACATTATTGATATCTCTACTGGGGATATCTTTCTGACGAATTATACCCCTGGATGAATCTGGACGTTTTGATTGCAGGTAATACCCACGATTCATGACAACGGACCTTCCTGATGTTTTGACAAGGGCCATTTTCAATAACCTCTTTCATCGACTTTCTGAACCCCACATCCAGGTTAATACCAATGACTTACATGTAGATCAGAAGTTTGGTATCAGAATTCAGGGTTTCAGGCCCTTTCCGCTCAATCGCGTAACACCTTTTTCTTTGCTTTGACTTTTCAACTTTTGGGAACTCCGTTGTAACTCAAATTTAATCGAGCCGAAGAGGGTGGGGATCACCCTGGGTGGCCACGGGTTGACCCGCGACTCCCATCGGGTATATCTACTCCCTCCCTTCTCTTTCATAAGTCATTTTCAAGTTGAACACAATAGAAAATCTAAAATTTTCTCTTTAGATCTACTGAGTTTGGGCTGCTTTTTACAAAATACGTCACCGTACAAATGTTCTGCACTACTCCGGTAATGTTTACATGTTTTCTTTTCAAGTTTTGACCGTTAGAATGTTAAATTTAATATAGCATGCTTTTAAACATAATATAGTGAATATACATGCCCATATGACTTGATAAAAATTATTCAACTTAGTAAATGATCATATTTTACCATGCTAAACGTATTGATGTGAAAAAAAAAACTTTTGAGACAGTCATTTGGCACCCTTTTTTGATAGTTTATTCATCCAATTTGAGGACAAATGAGCATGGGTTTTCAAATAAAGCACTCATGGTAATTTGGCTGCCATGGTGGATTTAATTTTGATGTTTTTCATGCATATGAGATGTTCATGATTTTGGGTTGGTGTTCTACTGAATGGCCACCTGGTCATGCCTTTGTGTATGTGGATAATCCATTTTACAAAGGAGACTGGCAAAAAAATTTCACGAGTCTGGGCATTTAATGAACATGCAATTTTAACTCTATTGTGGATGTATGTTAACACAATGCATGTATTAGGACTTATATTATGCATAAAGCAATGATTTGAATTTAATAAGCTTCAAGTTTAGAACTTACCTCACCCTTTCTGAGGTGATTTGGAGACTTTGTCTAGATTATGGATTAAGACAAGTCGAGTAGCTCTCGTAGGGCCTCCATAGGTGTAAGGAGGACAACTTCTGATATTCCTCAGTCTCGTCCAGCCCGACAACCTTGTCGGTTGATTGAGTCAATTATTCTCCCTATCTAGGTTGAGAGGCAGGATGTCGTGGACGAGGAGGAGGATGTTCTTATTTCAGATCCTGCTCCTTCTTCTTCCATTCCCCGCCGGGAGCTTTCAGCTATTAACGTGACGATTCCAGATCTTCTGGAAGATTTGAGTCATCATCCCTCGATTTACCTTCATGCGAATAAGGTAATAGTCGTTTCCATTTTTCTTTTCCCACTTTTGGGGCAAGGGTTTTGATCTTGACTTGCAATTTGATGCAGGTTCTCGGCTTTACTCAGTCCAAGGGGAATTGGTTTAACATTCACTGTAACAACCCAGAGAATCCGGATTGTCCAGAATTTAGGTTTAAAGAATTAGTTATTAATAAAACTAATTTTTATTAATACTATTCTGTGCTATGTGTTTATTAATCGTTCTAGAACCTAGGATGATTATAACTCGGGAGTATTCTGGCTACGAGCTAGATTGAGCGAGTAAGAATTTTCAAGACGAAAATAAAAATTTTCCGGGAACAAAAATATTTCTGGAGAAAAAGACGAAATATGCACTATTCATTAGTTTCTGCTCGGCGATTTATTTTGAAATTCCGAGAAATTAATGATTACGTATAATTTTGAGAAGTGATGGAATATTCGATAATATTTCAGTTATGACAAAAATGAAGTTTTCGCCTGCGGACTTAAAACCTAAGGGTTAAGAAAAGTAAGTTACAAGAATTTAACGATTTCGTATAATAATTAGGGTTATTCTGCGTGAGAAATACGAGTATGATACTAGTTATTATACGAGTATAGTACGAAGATTATTACGAAGTATAATACGAATATCGTACGAACTATATACGAAAAGAATACGAGAATGAGATGCGTAGAATACGATTTAGTCTTAAAGGCTAAGTAAAGGGATAATTTAAGTAATAGCCAAGTAAACTTAATAGCTAAGTAAAGTGCTTATGCTTAATGGCTAGGTAAAGTGCTTATAAGTAACGAGTAAGCAAACTTAAGGGCTAAGCAAACTTAAGGGCTAAGCAAACTTAGGGGCTAAGCAAACTTAATGGCTAAGAAGACTTAATGGTTAAGTAAGTGTGGAGGCCAAGTTCACTTGGTGACCAAGTGTTGGAGAAGGTGGGAATAGTAAGGAGGTGGGGGCAAAATGACCAAATTGCCCTAAGCTTTGGTTTTTTATAAATAGGAAGCTAGATTTCATTTTTTGGGATTTTGAAAATCCTAAGACACTTAAGAGAGAGAGAGAGAAAGTTCGGATGGGAGGAGGAGGAAGAGGAGGAAAGGCTAGCCCGTGTACAAACTTTGTCCTACAGGAGAAGATTTGCATATTCTACGCGTGCAACTCTCGTATTCTTTTCGTTTAATACTCATACGATAATCGTATTATACGTCGTACTATTCTTCGTACCATGCTCATATTCATACTAGTGTAATACTCATATCTTATACGTATAATAATCGAAACGACTATACGCATTGCATTTCCCTTTCGGAAATCTCTTTCGCAAACCCTTAGGTTTTAAGTACACAGGCGAAAACTTCGTTTTTGCTATAACTGAAATATTATTACATATTCCATCTCGTCTTCATATTATATCATTATGCGTTTCTCGGAATTTCAAACCTAAGCTCTAAACGAAATCAGATGAATAGTGTTTTTACGGAAAATTTCTTAGAAAACCTTCATTCTCGTCTTGATAATTCACAACAATTAATCCTAGCACAAAGCCAGAATACTAACCACATTCACATATTCTAGGTCATATAACGACCTTTGAACATCTTATTCACATAATAAATCAATTAAATTCATTTAATTCACATTATCAAATAAAAATTTAATTCATTCAAAAATTCAAAATTCTCGGGCGTTACATTCTTTCCTCCTTATAAGGATTCTGTCCCTAGAATCTCACTCTAATTACATAAACAAATGAGGAAACTTTTCCATCATTTTACTTTAGAGCTCCCACGTTGCTTCTTCTGCATCGTGGTTACTCTGAATTACCTTTACTGAAGATATTACTTTATTTCTCAAGACTTGTTCCTTCCTAACAACAATCTGAATCGAAAGTTCTTCATACATTAAGTCTTTTTCTATATGAATAGATTTATACTCTACTACGTGCTTGTAGTCCGGTTTATAAGGACGTAACACTAACACGTGAAACACATTGTGTATGCTTTCCATCCCTGGAGGTAAAGCTACTTCATAAGCTACCTCTCCTACCCTTCTTAAAATTTCAAAAGGTCCTACAAACCTTGGACTTAACTTCCCTTTCTTCCCAAAATGTATCTTCCCCTTCCAAGGCGACACTTTTAGGAAGATATACGATCCTACTTCAAATTCTCTCTATTCTCGATGAGGATCTGCATACTTTCTTTGTCTATCTTGAGCAGCTACTAACCGAGTCCTTATCAACTTCACCATGTCTGCCGTTTGTTATACCATCTCAGGTCCAAACATTCGACGTTCACCTACTTCATCCCAGTAAAGTGGTATTCTGCACTTCCTCCCATACAACGCTTCGTATGGCAGCATGCCTATACTAGCGTGAAAACTATTGTTGTAAGCGAATTCTACCAAAGGTAGATGTTCATCCCAACTCCCCTTGAAATCCATAACGCAAGATCTTAACATATCTTCTAGTGTTTGAATCGTCCATTCACTTTGTCCATCCGTCTGTGGATGATATGCCATACTCAATCTCAAATACGTTCCCATTTATTCTTGCAAACTCCTCCAAAAGTTCGACGTGAATCGTGGATCACGATCGGACACAATCGAAACAAGTACTCCATGTCTAGAAATAATTTCCTTGACATAAAGCTTAGCTAACTGCTCTAGGTTATACCTAACTCCTATTTGTAGAAAATGAGCCGATTTGGTTAATCGATCCACTATTACCCAAATAGCGTCGTATCCCTTTCTCTTTGTTGGAAGTCCCACCACAAAATCCATGGTGATATGCTCCCATTTCCACTCCAGAATTTCTAGTGACTGCATCAATCCACTCGGTTGTTGGTGTTCAGCCTTAACTTTCTGACAAGTTAAGCACTTACTAACGTATTCTGCAATCTCCCTTTTTATGTTCGGCAACCAAAAGTTATGTCGAAGGTCTTGATACATCTTAGTACTACCAGGATGTATCGAGTACCTCGAACTATGGGCCTCACACATAATCTCTTATTTCAACTCAGAATTATTTGGAACCCAAATTCTTCCCTCAAAACGAAGTAAACCTTCTTTATCCAAGTTATACTTAGTCTTTACGTCATCCCTCATTATCTTTTTCATTCGCTCCCATTCTTCAGTACTAATCTGTACTTCCGTAACCCGTTCCACTATCGTTGGTCGAGTCTCTATTGCGAATAACATCTCTATCATTTCACTTGATAACTTGACTTCTAACTCTATTTTTGCCATCTCCGTTATTAACTCCTCCTGAGTTATTAACATTGACAGCTTTTCTCTACCCTTCCGACTTAACGCGTTGGCTACTACATTTGCTTTCCCTAGATGATACAAGATATCACATTCATAATCTTTTATTAACTATAACCACCTTCTCTGCCTCATATTCAACTCCTTCTGCGTGAAGATATATTTCAGACTTTTATGGTCCGTGTATATCTCACACTTCTCCCCGTATAAATAATGTCTCCATATCTTTAAGGCAAATACTACAGCTACCAATTCTAGGTCATGAGTAGGATAAACCTTCTCATAATCCTTTAACTGACGTGACGCGTATGCAATGATCTTGCCATGCTGCATGAGGATGCAACCCAGTCCTCTATGCGAAGCATCGTTATAAACTACAAAATTCCTCGTATCATCTGGTAAGGATAATACAGGTGCCTCACTCAACCTCCTTTTTAGTTCTTGAAAAGTATTTTCACACTTCTCTGTCCACACATACTTCACTGACTTTCTTGTCAGATTCGTTAACGGAGTAGCTATTTTAGAAAAGTCTTGAATAAACCTTCTATAGTATCCCGCTAACCTTAGAAAACTCTTAACCTCGATTGGCGTTTTCGGGTGCTCCCACTCATTCACTGCTTCCACCTTCGCTGGATCTACGGATATGCCATCTTTGTCTATAATATGTCCTAGAATCTGCACTCGTTTAAGCCAAAATTCACACTTAGTGAATTTCGTATATAACTTCTCCCTCCGTAGTGTTTTAACACTATCCTTAAATGTTCAACATGATCTTCTGGTGTCTTAGAATAGACTAGAATATCATCAATGAACACTACAACAAACTTGTCCAAATACTGTTTGAACACTCTGTTCATCATATCCATAAATGCGGCTGGCGCATTGGTCAACCCAAACGACATAACCAGAAACTTGTAATGCCCATAACGAGTTCTGAACGCCGTCTTAGGTACATCCTCCTTCCTCACTTTCAGCTGATGATACCCGTACGTAAATCTATTTTAGAAAAATACTTTGCCCCTTTCAACTGATCAAATAGATCATCGATCCTGGGCAATGGGTATTTATTCTTAATCGTTAACTTGTTCAACTCTCGATAGTCGATACAAAGTTATAACGACCCATCCTTTTTCTTTACAAACAATAACGGTGCTCCCTATGGAGACACACTCGGTTAAATGTACTTTATATCTAATAGTTCTTGTAATTGAACCATTAACTCCTTCATCTCAACTGGCGCCATCCTATATGGTGCCTTTGAAACTGGTGCCGTACCTGGCAATAAATCAATCACAAACTCTACATCTCTATCTGGCGGAATACCAGGTAACTCCTCCGGAAACACATCCGCAAACTCTTGAACTACTGCTATCTGTTCCAATGATGTTCCCACTCTTTGGGTATCCACAACATGGCACAAGTAACCCTTACACCCCTTCTTCAACATCTTTTTGGCTTGTGTCATGGTTAGACAACAAGAACGTCCTGGTGATTTATTACCATAAAACACCACCTCAGGTTTCTTAGAAAGCCTTAGGTTTACACTCTTTCTATGACAGTCTATTATCGCTCTATGGTTAATTAACCAATCCGTACCGATAATCACATCGAATTCTCTTAACCTTATTGGTAAAAGATCTACCGATAATCTGTTACCCTTAATATCTACAAAATAATTCCTATGGATACGTTCAATGGGAATTATCTCCTCGTTTGCTACCTTAACGTCTAATGGTATTTCTAATTTTTAGAATTTAATCCCAATTGCTTAGCAAATCCGCATGATATAAAAGAACAAGTAGCACCCGAGTCAAATAACACGTAAGCATTTATTTCATTGACTGGAATGATACCTGCTACTACATCTAATGATGCAATCGCATCTTGGACGGTCATATTAAACGTTTGGGCTGAGGGTCTACCTAATGATGGTGTTGGTCCCGTAATGGCTAAAGTACCACTACTAGAACCCTTACTAACCTCCGCCCCCTTCTTTGGGCAATTTCTTGCCATGTGGTCCATCGACCCCCAAACAAAACAGCCCCGATTTTTCTTAGGTTTAGGACAGTTGGGAGATATGTGACCCTCCTATTCACAGTTATAACAACCCATTTTCCCTTTCAGGCAGACTCCTAGATGAGTCTTACCGCATGTCTTGAATGCCTCCATCCTACGTTTAGGATCCCCTTGCTTCACCCCAGTATTCCCAGGGTTAAAATTCATTCATTTAGGCATATTGACACTACCACTGGCAACCTCTGCCTTATTTCCTCCCTTTCCCTTACTCTTATTCTTTCTTTCCTTATGGTATTGGGTCAACGCCTCACTACCACCCTATGCTATTATCGCCTTTTCCAGAATGGTCCAGTAGGAAGCACTCTGAGAAACTGAAATTCTACTATAGAGCCAGGGTTTTAGGCCCTGCTCAAACCTACGAGCCTTCCTCTCCTCCGTGTCCACTTGGTGTGGAGCAAACCTTGCCAATTCATTAAATTTGGCTGCATATTAGGGAACCATCATGTCCCCTTATTTAAGTTCTAAGAACTTAATCTCCATTCGCCCTTGCATGCTAGTATGGAAGTAGTTCTCAAAGAATACCTTCTTGAACTATTCCCATGTAAAAGCGTCAGCTCTAGCCCCACCCCGGTGAGCCTCCCACCAGTAGTTGGCTTCCCCCTTCATCATATAAGTCGCAAACGAAGTCTTTTGCGCCTCAGCTACATTTGTAATAACAAACGCCTTTTCTATTTCTTTGACCCATGTCTGGGCCTCCATTGGGTCCGTCGTTCCCTTGAACTTAGGTGGACCTACACATTTAAATTCTTTAAAGGTAGTTGTTCGTGCTACCCTAGGTCCTGCGGGCGCTCTACCCCTGGCTTGGTTAAATACAACCGTTAATAAATTAACGAACTATTACATTGGGTTATTAGGACCCCCCTGGTTATCGTTATGCAATTCTGCCTCTTGGTTATGTTGTCTTCTTCTTGGCGGCATTTCTTATTAAATAAATAAATTTTCATTATTACATATTTGTTTACTTAGTTATTAGTTGTCGAACAACTGAACAATAACTCATACCAACAAAACAAATTAAAATAAAAACTTCATTATATTAAAATGCTTCTTCATAGTTCAAGACTATTTACAACTTGTTTTCTATAGCCAAAAGCTATTACATTTATATCCCGCGATTGACTTTCACAAAAATTGGGATTTACATAAAGACTACCCTTTAATTATACAAAAGAGGGTTTTACGTCACTACACAAAAATATTTACCATTCTAACTTCTAATACTGCCTAATAGCATTCTCATGCTTCTCGTTCGCTAGAATCAACACAATATCTCGACTTATAGTATGTCGAGTCTGTCCCGACTCAATAGAATGACAAGCTATTTTAAGCTTGAAATCTTCGTGCGCACTGTCATTTATGACATTCGTGCTATTTTCTGGTCTTTTTCAACTAGTTTCTTACGAAGTTCGACAACCTCGTTCTTATAGTCCCTGGCCTTGTCAGTCATGAGCACCTTCTCATCATGCTCTATCTCATTGTCTGACTCTGCAGACTCCTTAGCCTCATAGAGATCATTGATCTCTTCCTTTTGGTGCTGCACTATATTGTGCAGTTGCACGTTAAGGTCGAGCACTGAGAGGTACATTGCCCTCATCGTCTCTGTCGGTGTTGACTCTAAGGCAGGCATCACCGTATTAACTTATGTTACCTCCATATCATCCTCCACATCTATCATCATATTCAAATATGATGCTAATCCCATGGTCTCCTCGGAATAATCCTCCTCTGAAAAATACTCCTCGGGTTCTGATTCTTCTAGAATCACTAAAGGTATATCCGCTACAGGCATAGGTATTGGCTCTACTCGGTTCATAGACTCCTCGATTACCATATGTATATCCCTATACATCAAGCTATCAATTGACATCTTCAATAACACATAACAAATTGATTAGTACATAATACACAATAATATAAGCACAAATCACATTTAATCCATTTAGGATTACTTTCCATCTTTTAAATCTTTCGGTACTGAGTTTCCTCAATACCTTATTAACTCATTTGACTCAAGTTAACTTTCTTCGAACTCTTCCTTTCCTAACGAGGTTATTAGCCTAAGGTTCTTCCCCCCTTAAATTTTATAACCTAATGCTTTGATACCAACCTGTGACACCCCCAAATCTGGGTATCTTCCAACCCGACAGGTGGTGCTCCACGATACTACAATTCATATAGTCATTCCATTAAGACAACAACAAAATGATTGTATTAACTATCTTTGTATTACAACAATAACAAAATCTTCCCCAGGTTCATAACTGAATACATTCTTTGTTCTTCATAAGTATATTACATACAAATACACTATTCTATTACAGGACATTTAACTGTCCATCTTAGCATTGCCTTTATCTCTCTTAGAACATTCAGCTCGTTTGGCTTTAGCTGCAAATATATGGTTCAAGCAAGAATGAGCGTTTCTAGCTCAACAAGTCTTAACACAGAATCATATGAATATAACATTAGGAATTATATGCTTATCTTCCATAACTGAACAATTAACTACGAAGCACTATGAAACATTTGGCTAGTACTTCTCATTTCATAGCAACAAATCCAAAGTATATATATCATAGCTTAGGAATTCCGAACCGGTCAATAGACCATGAACGTACTCTTTCCATTTTCATACTTGAAAAGGACATCCGGCACTAAGGCCATCCATCCGTCTTTACTTATGAGCACTTCAAGGTGATCAGCCTATTGTACTCTATGTTGATCAACACTCTTTCGTTTAGTGTATTTACGTTTAACATTTGGCAACCTCGCGTGCCCATCGAATAATCGATGAAAATACTTTTGTTTGTACATAGACAAACTTTCCTTCTCATCCGTACCACATACTTGGCATAGGATAGCGTTAACAGTTCTATAAGGAAAGACTTGTAAACAAATCAATCCATTCTTTAATACCAGTCTAGCCGAGTTAAATCAGGCATCGACTCTTTCTTTTGAACCATTCATGCACTTCAAAACATGCATCATAGAAAACTTGGCTAACACGGAGGTTAGACAAGCGTTAAGAAAGACTTGCCTTCAAGTGTCTTCGAATATATAATTCAATCAATTCTCAGTCCTTACAGGATCTATATGATATATTCACATAGCACACTGTAATTAGTTATCAAACAAACTAACTTTATAGCTTTAACCAACTTCTTTCTCTTCTATATCTTACTTGAATTAATTTCTTTTAATAAAGTCAATCCGTCTTTTATACTTCGTTACGGCTTATTAACGTCCTTGCGTTATTAACCAACATTCGATCATCATTGGTGAACTACCAATGTTGAACATCATTCACGGTGCGCTTATTACGTTCTCGCATTCTTCGTTTAATTCTTATTAAACCATGCTAAATCTTCTAACGTTATCACTTCATTAGTAATTTAAGGTCAGTTTTATTATGTACATTATGTACCTTCAATGTCTTACCTTAGGTCTACATTCAAATGGAACAAAAACCTAACTTGATCAACATTTTTACCCTGCCGGTGCTGCGGCGCGGCATCCTTATGTAAACTCAGCGCTGTGGTGCCAACTAATAGGAGACACAGCCGAGTCTAGCGCTACGGCGCGACCTATTAAGCTGGGCTTGGTACTGCGGCGCCACACCTGTGCACCAGTTGGCCAAAACAGTTTGTTTTTCTAACGAAACTCCCGGCTTCATAATTTGTTCGTTTTACATCCGAATTGGTTCATTCGAAAGCCCACAACTCGCAAATTACACCCTCTATGTATTCATATAAGAATTTCATACTTTCGAATCTGTTAACTTAGAATTCACTTTTGAGTTCACTTTTGAGCGTTCGTTTAACATTTTCGACCGTTCAATACTCGTTTTCTTCGTTATAAGTCGAAATGCGACGATTCTTTCGCCAACGATTCTTAATTACCTTATCTCACGTGTTGACATTGGAAACCAATATTTTCAAGTCACACGACAACTTTTGACCCTTAATCCGGGATTTTCACGTTTTCGACGTTTAATGTCTATTTTCGCAAAATTCGCCATAACTTCGTTACTCGTGTTCTATAAGCCAAATCAAATGGAACACTCCATTGATTTATCACCTACATCCTAACCAACCAATATGCACATACCTTAGCTATAACGATTTTCAAATCGTTCATTCATAACTACGTTAACGTTCAAGACTTCCTATGGTTTTTAACTTACGTAAATCTTATGATTCCTTTTTGGTCATGACTTATCAATGATTTGATCATTAATAGACATCCTTATATCTCCTCAATAAACATGCTCCACCAATCTACGATTCTTCTACGAGAAAGAAATCGAAAATGATGAAGATTACGGTTTATGAGAATTTACCTTTGACGTACTTCACGTTCTTAATAAACGTCTAAAGGTTTGCTTGGAAGTAGATTGATTAAGTGTTTCGAGCTCTTTTTCTCTCTCAATATACATTGGTCAAGCTTTGTAAAATAACAAAAGACCAACAATTGCCTTGTATTTATAGAAAAGCAACATGAGGGCAAAATGGTCCAATTCTCCACCTCCTTACTATTCCCTTCTTTATTACCAAGTAAAGTACTTGGTGATCAAGTTTACCACTTTACTTGGCCATCAAGTGGCCAGCCCACTCTCTCTTGGATCATCCCATGGGTTGCCCCATGGGTTTTACCCATCCCGTGACCCACCGGTTCGACCCGCGGTTTAAATTCTTGAATTGGGCTTGTGTTTAGTTAACATAGGGCCTTGACTTGGGCTTACTTAATTAATTCATTGTGCTTGCTACTGACTTAAGTCCAATTAGATTATACTAATCCTTAACTCTTAATTTATTCATACTTTGCATATTCTACGCGTGTCACTCCCATATTCTTTTCGTTTAATACTCATACGATAATCGTATTATACGTCGTACTATTCTTCGTACCATGCTCGTATTCATACTAGTGTAATACTCGTATCTCATATGTATAATAATCGAAACAACTACACACATTTCATTTCCCTTTCGGAAATCTCTTTCGCAAACCCTTAGGTATTAAGTCCACAGGCGAAAACTTTGTTTTTGCTATAACTGAAATATTATTACATATTCCATCTCGTCTTCATATTCTATCATTACGCGTTTCTCGGAATTTCAAACCTAAGCTCCGAACGAAATCGGATGAATAGTGTTTTTACGGAAAACTTCTCACAAAACCTTCATTTTCGTCTTGATAATTCACAACAATTAATCCTAGCACAAAGCCAGAATACTAACCACATTCACATATTCTAGGTCATAGATCGACCTTTGAACATCTTATTCATATAATAAATGAATTAAATGCATTTAATTCACATAATCAAATAAAAATTTAATTCATTCAAAAATCCAAAATTCTAAGGCGTTACATAGACTTTGTGGTTTCATAACCATGAATGGCCTTAACTTGTCAAAATGTTTAACTTAGAACTATATTATAAAAGGGGCAAACCTAGATTAACTTGAGAAGTGTGAAAAGACCTTTAACATGACAAAATATATTATGTGTGAATGTTGTGCTCATGCTGGACAGAAACCTCAAGGCAACAGCTAAGTCTTGGCTTGGCCAGAGGGCTACGCAGCTGCGCCGGCCCTAGGCTTAGCCATGGCACAGCTGCGCCATCCTACAGTTATGAATAAGTTCTACTTTTAATATGAAGTTCAAGGCATGCTTATATGATTAATTTAAATTACAATATGTGACCACTATGCTATGTAATGTGTAGGAAGCATGCTATGTGATAAAGATGATTAATTAGGACTTTCAAATGTTAAAGTCCAAAGAAGCGTTTCTAGAATATAAAGCAACGATACGTTGTTTGAATTTGTGATCTGAATTTTGCTATGAAAATATAGGATAAGTGATGTGGTATGAAGTTACAACGAAGTTAGACGTTTATGTGTACGTTTGAACTTACCTATATGAGTTTTAAATGTGTCGAACACATAGTGAGTCATGTGTGTGATAGATATATATGATTGTTGATGTCAAGTACGAATGGTTAAGGTATACCTAAACATACCTAGCTATTCTAAGAGTATGATGAGAAAGTGAAATGTAGGTTTTACGAACCTAGTTAGGAAACAATGTAGCATTTTTATTATATTAAGAATGTATGAAATATATGACTAATGGATGTAAACCCATGATTATATAACTATGTAGGAATACACGCAATGCATATAAGCTTTAAGCAGTTAAGTCGTAGTTGATAAACTACGAATCAGGCAAGTCTTTCAGCTCCTATTTATTATATGAATTCGATAACTGTTAGTTGAGCTATATTATTTTATGCAAATGTTGATGTATATATTTATGAAATGCATATGAGATATGTATGAAGGTTGAAAGCTGATCTTTGATTATATGCTTGTGAAGTAAATCTCTATGCCTGTTATGTGAGAAGTAGCATGTGTAGTAAATATTATTTGATTATAAATGCATGAACTGAGTATGTTATTATATGCTATGTGATGCATGAAAACTGTTAGAATTGCTGGGCTGTCGAGCTCACCCTTGCTAATAACCATTTTTACAGGTTAAGGACTCACAGTAAAGTTACGTGCTACTTGATTGATAAAGTTCAATAACATCGAAGGAGATTGATTTATTTATTTAATATATGCTCTTGAACCATGTTTAGGTTCTAAGAGATGTACATGATAGTAGTATACAATGTGTAATACATGTTAAGTTGTACTATGTGATATAGAGAAGTTCGAATCGAGATGTAAAGATTTATACAGTAATTCAAATAGAATGAATCATAACATAATTTGATTCAAGGATATGTAATTTATTGAAGTTAAGATATCAATAAAAGATTTATTTTCAAAGGAGATTGAAAAAGTTTAAATTATTTCGCATATTTTTATAACATCAAATATGATATAAGACAGGAATGGTAAATGACCAAGATTTGAAACTTATAAAAGTTTTGGGTCATTGTACAGATCCTAGAAATGGAAAGAATTTATATTTTAAATTATAATAAGCAAAGTTATATTCATTAAGTTATGAATAAAAGACATAAATAGTTTGACGATAGTAGTATCGTGGGGGACCGAATCCAAGGTTTGAAGGAACCTAGATTTGGGGGCATCACACTGGCACCACCATCTATCTCTGATAGATGAGAGGAGGGCCACGACCATCTTTCATGGTCAATTATATCAGCAAAGGATTGCTCGGTCATACAACAAGAAAGTTCGGCTTCGGCAATTCAAAGGAAATGACTTAGTATTAAAGAAAGTCCTTGCTAATCAAGATCAATCTAAAGGAAAGTTCGCCTTAAACTGGGAAGGCCCTTTTATTGTCAACGAAGTATTGACGAGAGGAGCCCTCAGTCTGCAAGAAATGGACGGCGAAGAATTTCCCCAGCTTATCAATTTAGACACCGTGAAAAGGTATTATGTCTGAAATCACCTGCAAGCCAACATCTTGGTCCTGAAAAAAAATTTTAAAAATCAAATCAATCAAGTCAATTCGGGTTTTCAAACCAAAACCGAAACTACGAAAGACCTGATCTCCCCTCATCAATGGGAGTACGTAGGTAACCATCTATGGTGTGGTCAAACCAAACAAGAAACCCAAAAACTCAATCAAACACTTCTCAAACAATTCAGCTCAAGCCATAGCTAGAACTACGAAGTACCTGATCTTCCCCTCATCAATGGGAGTACGTAGGCAGTCAACTATGGTGCGGTCTAACCCATACAAAAAGCACAAAACCCTTTAATGATCATAAGATAAAACTCTTCAACAGTCCAAACCAAAGCCGAAACTATGGAAGACCTGATCTCCCCACATCAATGGGAGTACGTAGGCAACCATCTATGGTGCGGTCGAACCCTAAAAGAGGAAAGCCATACCCTTTGCCTAAACCTTAACCACATCAAAAACCAGTCCCAAGACACCAAAAACCTAGAAGCCCAAAGATCAACGACCCATTCTGAAAGATCCTAGGACATCTCAATGTCAGTCCATCAAGGAGAAGTTCAGGACACATCAAGATAGCAAGTCATAAAGAAAATGACAACTATGAAGCAAGTGACAAGACATATCTAAAAGGGAAGTGAATCAAAATATATTTCATTTCCATATAATACTGTTTGATATATATAATGCATCATGTGCATGACAAAAATGGCTAACCTATTCTATGCAGGAAAATGAAAGCTAGTCTATAAACCCGTAGATAAAACGGGCCAGCAAGTCCAACATGGCGTCCCTCTCAGAAGATGGAGGTGAATCTATAAGCTCCTGCCCTAAGGTATCCATGCGAGCCAGAAGATCTATGGCCATCTGCATAGTGCTACCATGATCATCTGTTAAAGCAGTCATCTCTGTAATGATGCTAGCCGTATGGGATCTAAGTGCAATACTATCAGTAGTGGCAACATCTCGGATAGCTCGAGCCTCATCCCTCTCAACAAAGGTAGCATCTCAAGCCGCTCGAGGATCATCCCGCTTAACAAAAGCGGCATCCTGGGTAGCTCGGGCATCATCCCTCACAGTAAACGCAACATCTCTACCAGAAAGAGCTGTCAACATCATAGCCCTAGCCTGGTCCCTCTCAAATGTCATCAGATTTAACCTTTGCTCCAAATACTCTACAGAAGGTAGAGCCGTAGTAGTGGGAATACTAGGGGAATTATAGACCAGAGCTACTGTCAAACCAACAAATAGCTAGTCCTTGGTAGAAGAATCAGGGTCCTCCATAGGCTCCTCATCATTAGAATCAATACTCGACTCTGAGTGAACAACTATAGTCAATGCAATATCTGCCACCAGCCATGTAGAATACTCTGAAGAGTGACTCGGATGACTAGTTAAAAAATCAGCCCTCTCTCGACGAGTCCACTAATCATAAATCCTGGTCAAGTCCTCTGCTGACAAAAGTCGAGCTGACAGTCACTGAACCAATGCCCCGTCAAAGGGTAGAATGTCATGAAACTGATCAAACTGACCAATGACAACCAATGGATGATATATAGTCACCCCTCTCAAAACAGCCAGGGGTAGATAGTCCATGCCAACTGCATAAGTAATAAAGCTATAAGGAGAGCTTAGTCCTAAACAAGGAAAGATAGCAAATGGATCCTCGATCCTTGTTAGAAAAGCCAACCAGGATGCTACATTGTTGCCTCCTTTTTGTTTTAGCAAAATGGACTCTAACTCATGCAAGTATACATGGGTCAACAAGTAGTACAGAGTAAGAAAAGTATCGATCCACGAAGAAAGGTGTTAAATCTAATTTATCATACAATAACTTAATCACTATTTCTATATGCTCAAACTATCAATCAATAGATGAATTTATATCTAAATTAATTATCAACACAATAATTAAATATTATAAAAAGGAGGAAATCAAAGTGGAGAGAAATGGGATTCTAATTTCATATAATTCTTCATCTAAAATGTATGCATCATGTAATGTCTACTTATTAAATACGAAAAGCTAATCGATAGCACATAAGTGAAACACAACCATTTTTCAATGAACTATGCCCAAATTACACAAAATCCACAACTGATAGAATTCATGTAAGCATCACAATTACTAAACTCGCTATATGTCTATGTGAATTTACATCAAATATGATTTAAGCTCAAACTCTCTTAATTACTACACATGGTGAAATAGTATATGCCTATCCGTGTCACGAATCACAAAGCCTAACATGAATAAGCCTTGTGAACATATGCCATTATGGTCTATTCTATACTTATATTTCATTTTCCAAATTCATACAAGAAATTAGTGTGAATGGTGATCAATAATTCAAACATTTAGCACGACCATAATGGGCAATCCAATATTGAACAAATAACGTCACAATCAGTCATACATATTTAAACTACACATTAAAATCCATTATAATCCCATAATGGAAATTAGTTCATTTCTGAACCAAAAGCCATTATGGGATTGAAGCAAAACATGGAATTAAGAAATGCAATCAATAGATATAAGAGAACTGATAGAGCAAATCTGATAATCTCTATTGCAAAGTCTGTTTCCAGGCTTGTACAAATCCACCTTATATCTCCAAAATGAAAACTAATTTTTATTCAGCAATCTAGATAAAGAGAAGAGCTAAAAGTAGTAATCCCAATGCTCTTACTCTCCCTAGAGTAGTTTAAACCTAAGAACAGTAGTAAAAAATGATAAAACCACGTCTAGTAAACAACCATAACACCTCAGATGAGCAAAACACGCTCAAATTCAAATTACAAAAAGTCAGCATTTTTAAACTGAATACGACCGGTGAGGCCGCGCGATGGTGTAAAGGGTTTCAGGCGCGGGCACGCTATTTAGCAGTATGTCGAGTGTATGGCGCGGGCGCGCCATGGCCCTTTGATATTGTAGCGCGGCCGCAGGATATGTAATTTTGCCTCTGAATTCTCTTAAGCGCGGGCGCTCCATGTTTGACTATAATGGCATCGCGGCCGCGCTGCTATTGCACTTTGCATTCTGCTGCTTCTTGTCTGCTACTTGCTTGCTCTTCATTTCCTCTCTTCTGCACTTAACCATTTAATTGATCCTCCTGCTCACATGTTCAAGTTCGGCTGCAATCTATACTCTTGCACAAATCCACCATGCCAAGTTAATGCTATCTCCATGCAATTTCATGCCATTCCACGCCATTATGTTGCTATGGGAGTTCCAGCTATGCATATACTCCAAAATAAACATAAAAAGCTAATAAAACATAATAAAATTACTTAAGTTGAGCATAATTCATCGTGCGTTGGTAACCAATAAGTAGGTATAAAACGTACTTCTCAAATACTCCCAAACTTGAATTATTGCTTGCCCTCAAGCAATGTATACGAAAATAAAAAGAATAATGCAACTATATGCTATGCAAACTATACTATTATGCAAATGAGTCCTATGATTTCCAGCCATAATAGAATTCCAATCAAGTGTGCCTCAGAGAATTATTCAGATTCAAGAATAAAGTATCAAACTAAGCTACAGACATAATAACATACAATCAAATATTCCAAACTCACTATAAAGATGCTATGTGTGTGTGATGTGTTCATAAATAAGTTTGACCAATGCAAAGATTACACATGATATACTGCTCAAGACATAAAATTAAAGTTTAAATCCAGAATCGCATATATTAATGAGACATCAACTACTCCAACACATCAATACAAACTAAGGTTCAACAATGGGTTTAATCTGCTTTATTGCTATTTATGAGGGTGATTTTTGCAGTTTCCCGCAGTGTTTATTGATTTATTTTCTTTTTCCATGACTGTGCAATGCCTCATTCCAACAACTCCTTAGAAAACTTTTAACCAACGACTCCCAGACCATAAAAGACCTTAGGGCGCTAGGTGTAGAGACACCCCTACGGGCGTTCTTACTCAAGTAACAAAGGCCCTGAGATAAGACTAGCCACAATAAATTTTTCTATTTTTCTCTTTTTCTTTTCTTTTCATCTTTTTTTTATAGAGCAAGCATAACCATGTGTTCCCAAAGTTTGAATATCTGTGTTTTCCTAGTCTATGTCCACTTTCTACACAATTCTATCTTTAGAAATAAAATTTTCTACTCAGCAAGTAAAACATGTTATTCTTATACCAACAAGCATATATGAGCACCTACGTGTTAACCGAAAGCATCTAAACAATGAGCATGAATCACATCATGTATACCATTATAACTAAGATCACGTTATCCACTAAATTCAAGAATCCATCAAATTCACATTCCTCATTGGCTAACTAGAATTCCACAAAAATAAATTCTTGGGATATGCAACTAAACACATAACTAAAACATATATTAATCACTAAAATGCAAAAAAAAAATTGCACAATTAAACTAAACACGAAAACATGCAAACATGATACTAAACATGTAAAAATTTAAACTACATGCAATTAACTACTAAACACCCAATACCCCCAAACTTAAAATATTCATTGTCCCCAATGAATGAAGGTAAAGGGTTATAAGGAACTCCCCTAATTATCAGCTGGACCACCCTCCCTGGGTGGCAAATTTGGCAGCGAAAAAGGCACTTATGTCCCGAACTGTGGCCACTTGAGCATTGTTCCTTGCTGCGCAAAAGCCTTGACTAGGGACCTCGTTAAACCATTTGTAAATGCTAAAAAATTATCATACATCACATCTACTTTTCTCTTCAACCTTCAGAGATGACGATCATCATTTAGAGTAGTGGCATGGGATGAGGTTTTTGCTTCAGTGGGCTGCAGGGGTGGCACCGATGATGTGGCTAGAAGAATGAAGCCTTTTCCCCTCGGGTGCTGTGTACCCCCTGTCCAATACTCAAACTTAGAAATCGTGGCATGAGTGATATCTTGACTTGGAAACTGCATTTGTGCATTGGCCCATGTGATTCCGGCTCATGCACATAAGTGAGCTACAACTGATGCATGTGGAATGCTTCCTGTAGCGCTCCCCCTCATGTAGCGTAGAATATTTTGATTGAGAAGATGGCCCACATCAATGTATTTTCCTGTAACTATACCCCACAAAATTATTACCCACTCAGTTGTATCTCATGCTGATGTGATGATGGCATAAGCTTTGCATAGATAAATAAATTCCAAGCCTTGGCGTAGCGATTGAGGGTTGAAGCCAAAGAATTTATAGGCTGATTTGAGTCAGGCTTGTACTTCCACTGCATACCCGGTACGCATAAGTCAGTGATAACCATGTCCAAGTCGGTTTTAAACCGTTCAGCCTCTACCCAATTTACATTTAGACGCCCAATTGGTGGGTCAGGTAAGTTAAACACGCCTCTAATCGCCTATGGGCGATAGTCCACTTGAACACCCCGAACATAGGATAGTCCGCTCATGGTCTCCTTCGTGTTGGCATAAAATTCATGTACAATGCCCATAGGTGCATGCATGGGTAAAGATATGAATCCCGTCCAACGTCGTTCCTTAATCATCGCTAATAGTTCTCCATCCTATTTCCCAGGCTTGAATCCATGCTCCTTCACAAAGGTCTTAGCCATTATCCTATAATACTCAGTTTACGCATCAAGATTGATGAATTTGGTGAGGTCGACCATATCCTCACTATGAGTGATTGAAGATGAAGATGATGGAGTAAGGGAACGTGCTCTCTTTGGCCCCATATCAAATGATGAAGAAAAACCCTTGAGATGAGAACTAGACTGGTGATAAAACTCTCTGTGTATGCTAGAGATAACCCCCAAACTTGTTATTTTCCATACTCTATAGAAACCCTAACTAAAGGAACGAGGATATGTATGAGAAATTAAATGTGGGAAAGAAACCGAAGGCGTATAAGTTGGTAGTGGGATGAGGAGTTAATAATTTGAAATGGAAACGGTTTGGAGAATGTGGAGAGATAGGCGTCGATTTTGAAAAGAGATGGGGAGACGCACGTTGGAGACTGGCAACTGAAAAAAGAAGTGGAGTGGGGCACATTTTAAAGACTTAAAAAATTTTCTACAACCAACCACGGGAGCGGCCGCGCGACTTTTAGAACTGCTTATGGCACGGGTGCGCGGCTACCATAGAGCGGGCGCGCTGAGATTAAATGTGGAAAGGGCGCAGACACGCTATTTACCAGAATGCAAAGATGTTTGGTGCGGGCGCGCGGCTACCACAGCTCGCCCGTGCGGCCCTTGAAGTAGAAATAAGTGGCTACTGATATTCTGCAATTCACCGACACATACAACAATTACAATTATGAGATATACCAATTCTCCAAGTTCAAAACATGAACTAATTAACATACATGAATGAATATATCCCAAAAGAATGCTATATATGCTACTCCTAACCAACATAATATGCACATTCAGCTCCAATAACACTTACATTAAACATTATATGCTATCAAGAATTTAACATGAAGATGAGAAATAGACATGATTCAAACAGAATTAAACAAGAGTTAAGGGTAGAAATATTATGGTGACTTCCATTGAGCGCTAATTTATAGTCAGTTAGCTTGACTATGTCTGTTCAGATCATGTCGAGGAAATAATTGAGGTGACCTTCTGTCTGTCGACCTCACCACCAAAATAGTGCTTAAGTTGTTGTCCATTGACTTTGAAAGGCTTCTCCGGGAACTTATCAAATATCTCGATCGCACCATGGGGATAAACCGTCTTCATAGTAAATGGCCTTGACCATCTAGACTTGAGCTTCCCAGGAAAAAGTTTAAGTCTTAAATTAAACAATAGAACTCTTTTCCCTGGTTCAAATACCCGAACCAAAATATTGTGGTTATGCCATCTCTTCACCTTTTCCTTATATAACTCGGAGTTCTCGTAGGCTTGCAATCTGAATTCATCCAACTCATTAAGTTGAAGTAGACATTTTTCTCCCATAGCCTTGAGGTCGAAGTTCAGCTTCCTTATTGCCCAATACGCCTTGTACTCGAGCTCCATGGGAAGGTGGCATGCCTTTCCATATACAACCTGAAATGGTGACATTCCCAATGGTGTCTTATAAGCGATCATGTAAGCCCATACAGCATCGTCAAGCTTCAATGACCAGTCCTTCTTTGTGGGGTTCACAATCTTCTCTAAAATTCTTTTCACTTCACGATTTGACACCTCTGCTTGGCCATTAGTCTGGGGATGGTAAGCTGTAGCAATGCGATGACTCACCCCATACTTAGCCAATAGAGTTGTGAACTGACGATTACAGAAATGGTTGCCCTCATCATTAATAATGGCCCTTGGAGTCCCAAACCTTGTGAAAATACTCCTTTGTAAAAATCTCAAGACCACCTTAGCATCATTTGTTGGAAGGGCTACCACTTCCACCTACTTAGAAACATAGTCGACTGCCAATAAAATATATAAATTCCCACATAACGAAATGAAAGGCCCCATGAAGTCTATCCCCCACATATCAAAAATTTTAACCTCGAGGATTTTGTTCAAGGGCATCTCATTTCTCTTGGATATATTCCTAACTCGCTGACATCTATCACACTTCTGAACAAAACTATAAGCATCTTTAAAAATTGTCAGCCAATAGAATCTTGCTTGTAAAACTCTAGCCGCTGTTCTTTCACCACCGTAGTGACCTACATACAATAACGCGTGGCAATCCTTCAAAATAATCTCTGTCTCGCTATATGGGATACATCTCCTTATCATCTGATCAGGGCACTGCTTGAACAAGTACGGCTCATCCCATATAAACCACTTCACATCATACAAAAACTTCTTCTTTTGATACCCAGTCAAGTCAGAAGGGATTATCTTGCTTACAAGGAAGTTAGCAAAATCTACGAACCATGACACTTCACCTTGCACCACAAATAATTGCTTATCTAGGGAGGACTCATTAATCATAACCTTGTCATTTACATCCCTTCTCGAATTTTCCAGTCTAGATAAGTGGTCCGCCACTTGATTCTCGGTTTCTTTCCTGTCCTTGATTTCTAAATCAAATTCTTGCAAAAGAAGAATCCACCTAATTAGACGAGGATTTGCATCTTTCTTTGCCACTAAATATCGACTTGCTGCATGGTCTGTGTAAACTATCACCCTCGTCCCAATCAAATAAGCACGAAACTTATCAAAAGCATACACAACCGCTAAAAGTTCCTTCTCTGTGGTGGTATAGTTTAACTGAGCATTAGTGAGGGTCTTGCTTGCGTAGTATATCACATGAAAGATCCTGTCCCTTCGCTGACCCAAAACAGCCCCCACAACAAAATCACTTACGTCACACATCAATTCAAATGGTAAGTCCCAGTCTGGTGTTGTGATCACTGGTGATGTAGTTAACTTTCTCTTTAAATGCTCAAATGTAGACATGTAGTCTTCATTAAACTTAAATTGTGCTTCCTTCTCTAATAGACTGCAAAGTGGCTTTGTGATCTTGGAGAAGTCTTTAATAAACCTCCTATAGAAGCCTGCATGTCCCAAAAAACTGCGAACATCTTTAACAGAAGTAGGTGGAAGCAAGTTCTTTATAGTCTCTAACTTAGCTCTGTCCACCTCTAGTCCTTTCTTCAAAATTTTGTGTCCCAAGATTATTCTTTCTTGTACCATAAAATAGCACTTTTCCCAATTTAACACCAAATTTATCTCGACACATCTCTTCAACACCATCACTAAATTCTCTAAACACAAATCAAACGAATCTCCAAATACTGAGAAGTCATCCATAAAGACTTCCACATTGTGCTCCACCATATCCAAAAATATAGCCATCATACACCTCTGAAATGTGGCCGGCACATTGAACAACCCAAAAGACATCCTTTTAAACGCAAATGTTATATATGGACATGTGAAAGTTATCTTTTCCTGGTCTTCTGGAGCGATCACAATCTGATTATACCTTGAATACCTATCTAGAAGGCAATAGTACTCATGACCTGCTAGTTTGTCCAACATCTGATCAATAAACAGAAGTGGGAAGTGATCTTTCCTTGTAGCTTTATTAAGTCTGCAATAGTCCATGCAGACTCTCTACCCCGCCACTGTCCTAGTATGTATCAATTCATTATTCTCATTGGAGACTACAGTCGTTCCCCCTTTCTTTGGCACACACTGTATTGGCTCACCCACGAGATGTCTGAGATCAGATAAATTATTCATGTGTCCAGCCACTTCAGAACTTCCTTCTTTACCACTTCCTTCATAATTGGATTAAGTCTCCGATGTTGCTCCACTGAGGGTTTATTATCATCTTCCAGCAGGATCTTGTGCATACAGAATTATGGGTTGATCCCTTTGATGTCTGCTATGGTCCATCTAATGGCCAATTTGAACTCTCTTAGATCTCTTACCAGCTTTTTTTCCTGGCAAGATGTTAGTGCAAAAGTAATAATAACAGGTAATTTTGAATTATCATTTAAAAATGCATACCTCATGTGATAACCCGAGATTTCGAATAATCAAAAATTTGCGAATAATTTTTTTTATTAATATTAATATTAATTATCATTTATGTGACAAGTATCGGTGATACGTGTATCGAGAAAGTCAATTTGTGTATTGACTAATAAAATTAGAGTAGAGTTGTGCTTAACAGCTTTAGAAACCCTAACCCTAATTTCTGGAAAGGGATTCGATAGAAAATATAAATAAAATAATATATTATTGAGTACGTGTTTGTACTGTATAGAATTTTTGATCAATGATTGATCGGATAAGGTTTAAAAATTATAAACCATAATAAGAGATTAGAAACCCTAATCTCAGGATTAGAAACCATAAGAAACCCTAATCAAAAGCCAAGAAACCCTAATTTCATATTCGAGAATTCTAAACCCTAAATTAGGACACCCTAATTCTAATTGGCAAGCCTAATGTGGGTATTAAACTTAAATATGATTAGAAAATCTTAATTATATTTTAGTTATCTTAATTTCTATTTTACAAACCATAATTATAATTTAGAATTTTTTTTTCTAATTAGAAGCCTAATTCGTGGGTTATAAACCCTAATGATCATTTTGACCCTAATTGCTAATTTAAGCAATTTTAATTAGGAATATAAATCCTAATTAGCAAGGTTGAATTTTATGATTAAGAAATATTAATATATTTATTGAAACCTAATTATAATTTTGGAAAATTAAATTTCTATTTTGAAAACCGAAATTCAAAAAAAAATTGGAAATTAATTGCAAATCTAAAAGGTTTAAACCCTAAACCCTAAAGGGTTCAAACCCTAAACCCTAAGGGTTTGTGCATTTATCAAGATTATCCTTAAAATTATTTTGTAAATGACCAAAATACCCTTTTTACTTTCTTTAAATGGTAACTTGCATAATTCACCAACACCTTTAGTTGGTGAACCACCACATTGACTTGGTGAGTCTTTAATATCAGCTACCAGTCGAAATTTGCAAGTCTAGCAACAAATCAAGCATTATATAAGAGATTTTGGAGAGAGAAAATTCATAAAACTAAGCCAATTTCTCATTTGCTCTCATCAACTCTCTCTCTCTCTCCCAAACCTACGATTTTGTTAAACAATTCAGTCCCAATATCAGTTACTAGAACAACAAAAACAACTAAGGAGGATTAAGATCAAAGATCTAGCAAGAAGAGGTATAAACCCTAATTTACTTTTGATCTTGTATGCTTGGGAAAAATTTTTGTTTTTGTGTTTTTATAAGTGATATATAATGTTTTTAGTTGATCTATGATGATCCATGATGGACCCATAGCATCAAATGGCTTAAAAATGAGTTTTACAAAAATCTGTTCTTGAGCATTCTTAGTGGTCTGACAAGTAATGTCAGTCACCACGGATCCTTGCTCGTTTATGTTTTTGGATGTTTTAAAGTTGTTACATGTAGCTTGGTATGTGGTCTTTAGTCTGCAAAAGAAAACAGATTCATTAAATGTCTAGGATGTGAGTTATAATCGGTCAAAGTCGGTTGACCGACTATGACCATGAACTTTCTGGGTATCCCATAAAGTTTTATTTAGCGTCTGACAATTTTTGTATGGTCTGGATCTGACATCTTTGATGATTTGTTTATGTTGTTTTTGTAACCATATTGTAGTCTGTAATGTTGGCTATATATTTGGTCCTTTAGATCGCTTAAAACAACAAGTGATCGAACATAGTGAGTGGTCAAACCCGGCCCCACGGTCACAAATTGCTTTTCTGGAAAACCCAGAACACAGCTTAAGCAATTTTTCTGACGTAGTTTGACCGTCTGATTCGTGGCGATCTTGTTGATGTTAAATTGATTTATTGATTGATTAATGTTCCTTAACATAAGGAGTACATATTAGAACCATAAGATCATATAAATCGCGACTGGAACACTTAGATAATCGAACCACTAAGTGGTACCTCACGACTGTCTGGGTTTCTGGGTTACCTAGAAAACCCAGATTAAGTCTGACAGTGATTTGGCTTGGCTATATCTTCCTGGTATGGTATGATATGACTTAGATATTGGTTTCTAATTGTAGTACTGCATACGGACTACAAGTTCATGACTAAAGATTGCTCAGAAACAAAACGAGTTGAGAATTCAGCCCGGTCAAACAAGGTAGGTTGATAACGAAGCTGTCAGTGTTCTTGAGCTCAAGAACACCAACAGCGACCCTAAATGTCGCTATAGGCTATTAGCGACGGTTTATTTAATTTTTATTTTCTAAATATTCCGAAAATTATTTAAAGATAGAAATAAATTCTAAAAATTACCAAAAATGGTTTTAAAAAATTATTTCAAATTATGAAAAATAATTTTCGATCAATTGGAATATTTTTCTTTAATATTTATAATTATTTAAATATTAAAAGTATTTAATTTATTTAATTAGTGTATTAAATAAATTAGAGAAAAATGATTTAATATTATGAAAAATCATTTTAAGTAAGAATAATGTATTTAAAAATATTTTGAATTATAAAATATAATTTTTAATATTTTTGGAGCATTTTCATTAATAATTTAATATTAATGATATTAGATTTATTTATTTATTAACTTAAATAAATAATATAAAAATGATTTTCTTGATTTAAAAATTATTTTAAATAAGAATAAAGTGTTAGAAAATATTTTGAATTATAAAATATAATTTTCAATATTTTTGGAGAATTCTCATTAATAAATTAATATTAATGATATTAGATTTATTTAATTATGATATTAAATAAATGAATTAAAAATAATTTTATTGATTTAAAAATTATTTAAAAATGAGAAAAATGTTTTAAAAGTATTTTAAGTTACAATTAATGACTTTTAATATTTGGATAATAATTACATTAATATTTAAATATTAATGATGATGATTTAAAAATGATTTTAATTACTTTAAAAAAAATTATTTAAGTAGAATATTGATGATTTAAAAAATATTTCAGGTTATTAACAATAACTTTAATATTTTGACAAGTATGTTATTAATATTTTTATATTATTAAATATTAATAATGATAAGATTATTTAATAATTAAATCATTTAAAAATGATTTAAGTGTTTGAAAAATTATTATAAATTATAATAATTGTTTATAAATTATTAAAAGCTTCCGGAAAATATTATAAACGATATTTGACTTATCTAAAATAATATTGAAGCTTAGAGACCAAGTTTAATTGACAATCAATGTGTTAATTGTCGGATAGGGTGACCAGAACACCGAGAATGGGCCGAAGTCCAACCAGACCGAAATAGTTAGACTTATTAAGCGTTTATATAGGTTATAAACACTAATGTGGCTATGTGGTAATGTGTCTAGGAGAAGTTTGACTGTAAAATACAGTGTTACATGTTATAAAATATTGTGCTAATTGTGAGACCGACATTGTTGATTATAGGTCTTACGAACGCATTTAATTATATTGTGTAGCTGTAATCAACGCGAAAGGCAAGTTTCCTAATCAACCTTGAGTTATATTCATTCAATTATTTTAATGGTTAATTATTGATAATTATACCATGTCCAGTGAATTTATTGTTGATTATTCGCAGTTAGTGTATGATTAAAATTCAAATTGAATTACTGATTTGGAAAATATATATTCGTAGAATTACTGATTTTGGATATTTATATATGTAGAAACTAATATTGACAGTACAGATAATTCCTGTTTATTATCAAATTATATTGAGAAATGTCTTAGCTAATTATTCTGGCTAGACGAATATTTGTTAGAACTTGATAAATACGAGAAGAGAAATCAATTGTTATTGATAGATCGATGCCAATTGTTTCGGCTAGATCGATAAGTAGATAGAATTTGAAATCACAGTATTTCGTTGTTAAATTAAAATCTTGATTCTGAGACTGAGAAGAACAACCTTTTATAAAAAAAGAACATTTTAGGTCGTATATGCGATCATTGCGCGCTGTTAAGTATTATGCATAATATAGGGTACAAGGAGTTAGCCGGCTCTAAGTACTTACAGAGGGGTATGATTTAATCTTTATGGTTATCTGATACTCCTGCGTATGTATCAAAGTAAATCTTTGATAGATACCCGAGAAAATAAGTTCTACATCTAGTGTGATCGCTCATCATAAATCTGGAAAACATTCCACTTTGTAATTGCGTAGAATAAATTTTTGATTATTCATCGAATATCGTAGAAAACCTTGAAAGCGTTACACTCTTTCATTATCAGATTATTGTTGCGGAGAATGTTAGAAAAATTGATTTTGATTTCTATATCTTTATTGTATGTCTTAACTTGCGGGGCAAACTTGTTGCTCACCCTTGCTATAAATAAAACTTTTCAGCTAGGGACGAAGTTGCAGAAGGTGCTGCGAAGAAGAACAAGGGAAAAGACATAGTTATAAATTAGTTATGATGAACAATATTATTATGTTGTATTGTATTGTAAACCCTTTTTGTATATCTAAGGGGGTATTTCTGTAATGTTTAGGTTAGTGGACCTGGGACTTATGTATTAACAACTTATGTTAATGAGTTATGTATTCCTATTTATATTTAAATAGGTAGTTAGATGTTATTATATTGTGGATCATGAACACCAAACTCGGGGGTCAGGTAACCCGGATTTGGGGGTGTCACACCTCAAGTGGTCTGAAAGAGGTTTCAATTCAAGTTCTAGAGGCATCTCAAGAGATGGCTTGAGTTTTACTGATGACTCTCCAGCATTTTTAAGTGGCTCAACAGGAATATTCATTTTTTGAAACCCTGGCACTGTATTAAGTATCTGATCAAATTCTGTAATATCCTCATCTTCCATCTCTGAATTTCCCAAAATAGCACTCTTCAAAGGCTCATTTTCCACTAAACTCTCAACTTCATCATTCAACATCTTGTCAACCATATCAACCTTGAAACATTCTTCTTCGTCTGTTGGAAACTTCATAACCTTGAACACGTTGAAGGTGACTTCTTGATCATGAGCTCTCATTGTCAACTCACCTTTCTAAACATCTATTAAAGTGCGTCATATGGCTAGGAATGGTCTCCCCAAGATGATAGGTATGCTTCTGTCTTCTTCATAATCCAAGATGATGAAATCAACTGGAAAAATGAATTTGTCCACTTTAACTAGCACATCTTCTAAAATACCCCGTGGATAAGTAATGGATCTGTCAGCAAGCTGTAAAGAAATATTTGTCGGCCTTGGAGCCAACAATCCCAACTGATTGAACACTGACAGTGGCATCAAGTTGATGCTCGCCCCTAAATCACACAAGCATCTGTTGAAACGCATTTTTCCTATTGAATAAGGTATCATGAAGCTGCCTGGATCCTTTATCTTTGGAGGTAACTTGCGTTAAAGCACTTCACTACACTCTTCAGTTAAAGCTACTATCTCAAAATCTTTTAACCTCTTCTTTCTTGACAAGATACTTTCATGAACTTTGCATAACTTGGCATCTATTCCAATGCCTCAGCGAAAGGTATATTTATTTATAGCTTCTTAAACACCTCCAAAAACTTATTAAACTTTTTATCTTCCCTTTGTTTCTGCAGTCTCTATGGATATGGAACAGTGGGATGAACAACCGGTGTCTTGGTCACTGGTTTCTCAGGTGACTCTTTACTATTTTTCTCTTTTTCCCTCTATTTTGAACCTTCTTTTAACAAAGCATCATCAGAACCATTTTCATCACCGCGCGGTTTCCTCTTGTAAAAGTGGCGCGCGCGCCATGCTGTAATCCTGTAGTATGCTTCCCTGATCTTAAATTTATAGCCTGACACTGCTCCTTACCCTTTCTTCTTGGATTTGATTCTGTATTACTTGGCAAAGACCCCTGTGGTCTACTATTCAACGAATTTACCATTTGGCCCATTTGAGTTTCCAAATTTTTTATAGCCACTGTTTGGCTCTTGATCATCACTTCTATATTTTTCATATACTTGAGCATCATCTCCTTTATTTCTGACTTTTTCTCTGTCTGAGGTGCAGATGGATGATGTTGCTGTTGTTGTTGAAATCCAGGAGGGTAGGGTGGTTTCGGTGCAAACTATTGGTGAGATGGTTGTGACTGATACTGATTTTGAGATTGAAACTATTAATTTTGTTGATGTAGACTGTTTTGGTTGTTGCTCCAGCTGAAATTGGGATGATTGCGATTGTTGTGGTGGTAAGAGTTTTGAAGCTGATTTTGAGGCTTCTGGTAGTTATTCATGAATTACACCAATTCTGAACTGATAGCACACTGATCGTCTTTATGTGACCCCGCACATATCTCGCATACAAAAGCAACTGGCTTTACCTTATTCTCTGTCAAGGAATCAATTTTCTTCACCATAGCTGCCATATGAGCTGGCAACTATGTAATAGCATCCACCTCTAACAATCCCGCAACTTAACGCTGTGACATCCTGGCTGTAGGATTCTAAAAATCATTAGTTATCATTTTCTCTATAAGATCATAAGCCTCTTCATAACTCTTAGCCCATAATGCTCATCTTGCAGCTGCATCGATAATCGGCCTAGACTGCCAACACAATCCATTATAAAAGGTATTGATTACCATCCATTCCGGCATTCCATGATGGGGACATTTCCTTAGCATCTCCTTGTAGCGTTCCCAGGCTTCATATAATGTTTCACTTGTTGTTGCTCAAATTGGGAAATTGTTGTCCTCATTTGAGCAGTCTTAGCCATTAGGAAAATTTTGGCTATGAACTTTTGTGCTAAGTCCTCCCATGTTGTGATAGACCCAACTGGAAACGAATGAAGCCAACTTCTAGCTTTATCCCGCAAAGAGAATGGGAACAGTCTGAGCCTAATTGCATCTTCTGACATCCCATTGTACTTGAATGTGTCACATATCTCTATGAAGCTCAATAGATGCTCATTCGGGTCATCTGCAACAGCACCTCCAAACTGAACCATATTTTGAACCATTTAAATAGTTCCCTACTTGATCTCGAATGTGTTGGCTACTATAGCTGGCCTTACAATGGTCGACTGTAACTCATTAATCTTTGGCATCAAGTAGTCCCTTAAGGCTATATGATGCTCTTCTTTGGGCTCTTCTGTTGCCATGCTGGATGTTGAAGTTTCAGAATCTACTTGTATATTCCTATGTGCTCTCGATCTCCAAGCACTACCGTTGATATTTCCCTGTGCAGGAATCAACTCAGGATGTGACGATCAAGTGCGCATATACTATGCACAAGTACCTAAAATGAAAACACAAATAAAATAGAAATTAAGATAAGATAAAAATTGTCTAAGTCACATAAATTTAGCTTTAATTTATGACTATAAAATTAAAAATAAATGCCTATCCCCGACAACGTTGCCAAAAACTTGTTGCCTCCTTTTTGTTTTAGCAAAACGGACTCTAACTCATGCAAGTATATATAGGTTAACAAGTAGTACAAAGTAAGAAAAGTATCGATCCACGGAGAAAGGTATTAAATCTAATTTATCATGCAACAACTTAATCACTATTTCTATATGCTCAAACGATCAATCAATAGATGAATTTATATCTAAATTAATTATCAACACAATAAATAAATATTATAAAAAGGAGGAAATCAAATTGGAGAGAAATGGGATTCTAATTTCGTTTAATGCTTCATCTAAAATGTATGCATCATGTAATGTCTACTTATTAAATACGGAAAGCTAATCGAGAGCACATAAGTGAAACACATCCATTTTTCAATTAACTATGCCAAAATTACACAAACTCCACAATTGATTGAATTTATGTAAGCATCACAATTACAAAACTCACTATATGTCTATGTGAATTTATCGCAAATATGATTTAAGCTCAAACTCTCTTAATGACTACACATGGTGAAATAATATATGCCTATCCGTGTCACAAATCACAAAGCCTAACATGAATAAGCCTTATGAACATATGCCATTATGGTCTATTCTATACTTATATTTCATTTTCAAAATTCATACAAGAAATTAGCGTGAATGGTGATCAATCATTCAAACATTTAGCACGACCATAATTGGCAATCCAATATTGAATAAATAACATCACGATCAGTCATACATGTTTAAATTACACATTAAAATCCATTAGAATCCCATAATGGAAATTAGTTCATTTCTGAACCAAAAGCCATTATGGGATTGAAGCAAAACATGGAATTAAAAAATATAATCAATAGATATAAGAGAAATAATAGAGTAAATCTGATAATCTCTGTTGCAAAGTCTGTTTCCAGGCTTGTACAAATCCACCTTAAATCTCCAAAATGAAAACTAATTTTTATTCAGCAATCTAGATAAAGAGAAGAGCTAAAAGTAGTAATCCCAATGCTCTTACTCTCCCTAGAGTAGTCTAAACCTAAGAACAGTAGTAAAAATGATAAAAACTGATAAAACCATGTCTGCTAACCAACCATATCATCTTAGATGAGCAAAAAATACTCAAATTCAAATTACAAAAAGTTAGCATTTTTAAACTGAATATGACCAGCGCGGCCGCGCGATGGTGTAAAGGGTTTCGAGCGCGGACACGCTGTTAGCAGTATGCTGAGTGCATGGCGCGAGCGCGCCATGGCCCTTTGATATTGGAGCGTAGCCGCGCGATATGTAATTTTGCCTCTGAATTATCTTTAACGCGGGCACGCCATGTTTGACTGTAATGGCAGCGCGGCCGTGCTGTTACTGCACTTTGCATTCTGCTGCTTCTTGTCTGCTACTTGCTTGCTTTTCATTTCCTCTCTTCTACACTTAACCATTTCATTGATCCTCTTGCTCACATGTTCAAGTTCAGCTGCTATCTATACTCTTGTACAAATCCACAGTGCCAAGTTAATGCTATCTCCATGCTATTTCATGTCAATCCACGCCATTATGTTACTATGGGAGTTCCAGCTATGCATACTGCAAAATAAACATAAAAAGCGAATAAAACATAATAAAACTACTTAAGTTGAGCATAATTCATCGTGAGTTAGTAACCAATAAGTAGGTATAAAACCTACTTATCATACATCTGTACTGTGAGGGCCCCAAACCCAAGTCCCAAATCACCACGGATCCGGTATAATCAGTCTATCATTATTTCTATTACTATTGCTATTTGCGGAAGATATAAACATAAATTATTTATACAATACACTTTACACACTATTCCCCAAGGTCGAGTAACCTTAACTTAAACCCAATTCATAACATATCTAACATATATCGTTATTATCATACTATACTATTACAATTTAGCTGCACACATAGTCACTAGCTGAACTTGGCTTTGTCCTTTCCTGTATCCGACGTATTCGTCTTAATCTGCAATGTTAATCATGATATAGAAAGGGTGAGCAATAAGTTTGCCCAGCAAGTTTAAGTTCAATAAATTAAGAATATATCATGATTGAAAGAATTGAACAAAAGCTGGCTACAGTTCTACAATATAATTGCGAACTAGCATGAACAAATTTTACATAGCTGAACGAACATTAAACATGAGCATATATATATATATATATATATATATATATATATATATATATATATATATATATATATATATATATATATCTGGACTGAATGGTAATGAAGGTGATTAGCCTTTCATACCTGATGAATACATGCAGTATGCACAGAGTGCAATTTAATAATTCTTAGGCATGGCAATCAAAAATGATTAACCACAAGTATAATTGAATAATACAACTCGAGGTCGAGTTAAGAAAAACTTGCATGTTCCGTTGATTATCGTTATGCAATTTATTAAGCTTTGTCTGAACCTAATATATTAATAATATAGATATACAAATTAGAATAATATCATCACAGTATTTCAATAACCTAAACACATTAACACATAACCCTATCAGTCTATACACCACATAAAACCTAACCTCAAGTTAAACTTTTACAGTTTGAGTCGAGTTCGGTACAATTCTGACATCCCGACGACTTAGTCGGATAAATATCGAGTTTAAGTTCAAATAAACTTTGCCTAAACACTTAACAATTATCTTAGATAATTATATTATCAATTAAAATAATTTTCATAAGCTCGTAATAATTTTCAGATAATTATTATCATTTATCATGAATTTTCAATCGTTAAACTCGTATTTAAATGAATTAAATACCACATAATTCTTTTATCATTAATATTTATTTAATACTAAATATTAATGAAAATCATAGTATAATATTATAATATATCAAAGTATTTTTAATACCTTAATTTCTTATTTAAATGATTTTTAAACATTTAAATCTATTATCCGATAATCGCCATTAATATTAAATATTAATGTTTTTCATGACAAAATATCAAAAGTTATATTTCATAACTTCAAATATTTTTATAACACTTAAATCATTTTTATATAATTTTTAAATCATTAATTCTATTTTTTCATAATTTATTTAATATATTTATTATATAAATTAGTTACCATTAATATTAATTATTTAATGAAATTCATCACAAAATATTAAAAGTCATTAAAAATAACTTCAAATATTTTCTTATACCATAATATAATTTTTCATGAATTAAAATCATTTTCAAATAATTTATTTAATATTATAATTCAATAAATTAAATACCATTAATATTCCAAAAATATTAAATATTAATGAAATATTTTTAAAATAATTAAAAACTATTTTTTAGGCTTTAACATAATTTTTATGAATTTATTATGTATTATTAATAATTAAAAACTATTTATTTTAATTTATTTATTAAAATAATTAATTTTCGTAATTAACTGTCACTAAAGGGGGGCCTATAGCGACATAACCGTCGCTATAGGTGTTCTTCGTGTTCTTTCGCCTAAACCCAGAAACCCGTGTCAGTTTACAAGGTGGCAAGTTTGACCAGTTCTAAATCTGTGATCCTTAGTATTTCTGGGCTGCTAAAGTGTTATTGGTGTAGTACTAATGTAGTACACAATTGTAAACAAGTTTATGGCCAATACACAATAAATTAGAGAGATCTAAGGTCCAGAAAAGTCTGACAACGTTGTTCTGCATTTCTAGGTTTTCCAGAAAATGAAGAACAATCTAACGTGCTATATTGAGATCCTTATAACTTGCACTACAGATCTGATTTATGTGATTTAAACATTCACGCATGATGTTGAGATGTCAAAGAACGACTCTATAACATCATATCATCATAACACCAACACAATTAAAAGATCAAGGTCGGTCAAACTCTGACAGAAAACATGTTCTTGAGAAATATGGGTTTTTCAGATTTCATCATGAGGCCGGTGGTCAACACTGGTTTGACCACTCATAAATTGGATTCCGTTACGGACCAGGGTAATCTAAAGGCATGGCTATGTAGTACTTATGCCAGTCGACAAGATTAAAACAATAACTTGGCCAAAAACATAGCACACTACAAGATCTAGAGCCTGAAAAATGTTGTCAGACTTTCTGGGCAAGATCTGGGCTGCCCAGAAACATAATTCGTGTTTAGTAAACGGGTTTTGACTGCTTATAACTTACGATCTACACATAATCTGATCCTGTTTCCAGTTCCTGATCAAAGCCTAAATGACATACTACACATCCAAAATATAAAACACACTAAACATCTAACACAGAAGAATCTAAAGGCCCTGACATTAGACTGTCAGGCCTTATTTTTTCAATTTTCCAGATTTGAGAAATTTTCAATTTCAAGCACTTTGATGTTATGGATCTGGGATTTAACAACCCAGATCACTAAATGACACCTTAATACATAACTTTAAACAATAAACAACAACAACTAACATCAGATCATAAAATTTCTAGGTTTAGGGTTTTTATACCTTTTTGAGCTTTGATCTTAAATCTGATCTTAGGTTGCTGATCAAGGCTTGCTATTAACTGATCTTAGCTTGGTTTCTCACTCTTTCTCACTCTAGATTTCAAAAATTTTGGAGAGAGAAAATCTTGGAGAAAATGAGAATTAAAGTATGCATTTTCTCTCTCTTAATCTATATAATTGATATGATTCAATGTATTTGCTAGCAATTGAATGCTGATATTTGACACATGGCTAGGGCTAGGATTGGTCACCAACCAATTATCTTGGCAAGATTCACACACTACCAATTAAAGAATGCAAAAAGGGCACTTAGGTCTTTTTGCTAACCAATTTAATGGCTAGTTGGTCCTTTGATGCAACCCTTAGGGTTTAACCCTTAGAGTTTGAACCCTTAGGGTTTAACAATTAGGTTTAAAACTTAAGGTTCTAAAAATTTAATTTTTCTAATATTTCCAAAATTAGGTTTTCAAAATAGAAAATTAATATTTTTAAATTATAATTAGGATTCTATAATTATATTAAGATTTCCTAATCATAAATTTAAGCTTGCTAATTAGGATTAACATTTCCTAATTAAAATTTCTAATTTAGCAATTAAGGTCATAATTGTACATTAGGGTTTCAAACTTTAAAATTAGGGTTTTCTAAATAATGCGGTAAGCTTTACCCTAATTAAGTTTTTAATTAATACACTTAAGTCTCTGAGATCCCAAGTTAGGGTTTTCGTAATCCGAATTAGGGTTTAGAATTTCCGAAACTGAAATTAGGGTTTCCAGAACCAGTTTTAGGGTTTCTTATAAATCGTAAGAAATTTCTAACTAAGCGTTGATGTTCTTAATATAATATTAGGGTTTGCCACTGATATAGATTATTTGGTCAACCCTTGACCCTAAACCACATACTGTATCCTTATACAACCATATACACAGAACATATTCACTTATATACTTAATCCTGAATAATTCACCACATAAATTTTAAATTCAAAAAATTCCTTCTCGGAAATCTCAAATCCATTCTCTTACTTTCTGTCTAGGTTTAATATTTAACCATAATTTAATACTTTAATATTTTATAAATATCCAAATTCTCGGGTTATCACATGTACACTCAGTCGGCTGAAAGGAATAAGACATGGCTATCTCATGAGTAAAGTAGTACCCATGACGTCTAAAGCTGCCAATCGGTCTCAAATGTGTTATAAACCACACATACAACAAGACGACACTGCCTTTGAAAAACCCCACAGGATGGGTATGGAAAAATGTGGCTAACCTCAAGGTCTCCACGAATATCATGGGCAAGATGGTGTAGCCCTCCCTGAGAGCACAGACTATTAAATCAGGCCAATATCCAGGTGGTCCATATAAATCGGCATGTAAAAATAGGTCACGATGCATGTCAATAGAATATCCACGCGAGCAACCTGCCACTCACCCTCAGTAATGGTGAAGTCCCCTGAATGTCGTAGATAGCTATCTAGTGACCCAAATCGATCAATCAAGAAATCTAAGGACACCACCCGCCCTGAGGTAATCTTATCTATAACAACTCTACGTCGTAAGCCTGTCAGGGTCATAAACTGCCTGCTCATATCACCGACATCCATCCTAGCGCAAGGTCGGTCCAAGGGCAAATCAGTGAGACGCTCATACTGCTCCAATGTAGGAGTCAGCTCCTGGATATCAAATCTAAAAACATATCTCTCTTGTATCCAAAAAGATATCATGCCCTCTACGAAGCCCAACAGCACCTGGAACGTCAGGCGGGTCATAGAGTACCTCATTAACTAATCAACTGTCACCTGATCTGTGGAGACAAACTGCTATACCAGGATCTCAAAGAAGAGGGTACTAATATAGGTGGGGTATGCTCAATCTGGCTAACGGTAGATGAAGACATCTGCAAAACCGTATCATAAGGCCATCCAGGGGTCAATGCTAAACTCACCTCTGTGAATGCATATCCAAACATAATGCATTCATCATGATAAATATCAATGATAATTGACAATATGATGTAGGGAATAGGAAGCATGATACATACATTCCTAAATACATCATCATATAATACATTATCTCTGTATACAATTGAAAATAAAAAGTACAGGGAAATAGGGCACAACCACCCAATATCTAACAGAGGCCTATCAAAAGGTATAACGAGAAATGGGGCACACCTTCCCAATATCTAACAGAGGCCTATCAAAAGAGATAACGAGAAATCTATCATAAAAAATCAATGATATCCACATCATCTAATCAATCCATATGATGTAACTCCTCTTGAGTAACTGAATCTCTGCTAGAAGGGATGTCAGGTCGATACAAAGGAAGATCTGAACTGTTAAAGCTAGTAAAATATGGGCCACCTGAAGAGCCAACACCAGAGCTGGACAGATCGAAAGAATTTGCCTAGGATGGTTCTCTGCCCAAATGCCGGATGAAAAAATGTGTCTGGTCCAACCCCGGGGTCAAACTGTCAATTTGCGCCAAATGAGTGGGCTCTCGGATGCAGACAATCCAGTCTGTCATCATAATAGACCTTGGAACCATATCCCCCATAAACTGTGTGGCGCGGGTCTAAGCTCCAACGGTAGAAAGCCTCATGAGTAAAAGTGTCCTCTAATAAAGTGAAGCCATCTAAACTCATCAGGGGAATCTTGGTGATCGACTGAGATAAAGGTCAATGTCGCCTATCAGGAGGAAAGAACGAAATACGAATCTCCCCTGTTGTGCTCCTGATAGCACACTCTCCTAAATAGAGCTCCTAGTCTCCATCAGTTAGGAGAGGAATCTGATGGGTGGATAATACATACTCGACCCCAGTCGGAAAGCCACCCTTAAAGCCTACTGTTAAGTGGTCCTCGGAGTAGGGAACCCATGCGATGACATCAGCTGTCAACAACTCCAACTGCAAACGAGAATAGGTAAACCCCTCGCCTACATGAACCTTTGCAAGAGTGGAGTAATGCCATCATTGTCCTAGTGGATAGGTCACAAGACCTTATGTAGTAACGGGACGAAGACAGGGAAGCCTCTAATAGGCTTAAAACTGAAAATGCAAAGATCAAATATCTTTAGTCATGAAAATTGACAACCTGAGCGAGGGAAAATGAAAGATAAAGAGAAAATACTCACCAACAAAAATGGGTAAAAACTTAGCAAAGCCTCTATCATGCCCTCTGAGCTTAGGCACATTCCTCTAAGGAAATAGGCAAAGGTCTATGAGCCCCAGTCAAAGTCTCTGATACGATCCACATCACGAATGGCGCTAACTAAAGCGAAAGAAATCATCGAGGAGTTATCCACTAGAAAATAAACCTTGATGATGATCAGGAATAATCACCAAAGAATGCGATCTCTAACCCTCGGATCATTAGACAAAGGCTCAGCCAAAGCCCCACTCATGGCATCTACACTCAAGGGCCCAGAGCGAATAGTCTAACCCTTGAGGGCCATGGCCGGAACTCCCAAAAGGGATCGAATGACAGTCAGGGAAATGTCAGCCACCAAAGGCACTGACGCCCATGTAAACTCCAACCCAGTGATGAACCGCTAGTCCATCGGTGTCATCATCACCTCATAACCCAGCAAATGGAGAGACCGGGTCTGGTGGAACCATCACTCAGATAAAGGCCTTAGATAACCCCAAGGGTAGTGATGGGGGGGAATGGAAAAGAAAGCTTGAAAGCCCCATGAGTGGACGATCTCCCGGTACTCTGGATGGAGGGTCTGGTACAAAGAGTGAATGTAACGCCCCAAAATCTGGTTTATCTTCACACCCGAATTCCGTACATCACGAGTACATCATTCATCCAACATACATCATTATATACTGAAATATAACGACATACACTCTCAAATCCCAAGTTCTGGAAACCTTATAATCTTTTTCATTACAAATAATAATAAATACATTATTCATTTCATCGTACAAGAGTGACTTTTATCCGCCACCAAGGATACATAATAGTTCATTAACTAGTCTATAGTTCAGTTTTATCTTTCTACATTACAAGTCTTCACTTGATCTTCTCGCTCATTCACATTCTGAATGACACTTCATCTGGATACCGTCAGCTTGATTTTTACGGGATCCTTAAGTTCTTCTAACCTCGTTCGCTAAAAATATTTTTTATTTAAAAGCAAGTGTGAGCATTCAATTTCCCAGCAAGTCATAACAGTTGAACAAACAACTTCAAGAGTTTAAACATTTCTTCAGAACTTCAATAACCGAACAAAGGTTATAAAGCAGCTTGAATAATAGGAATAGTCTTGATTCCTATCATCTTAAAATATCAGTCACTTTTATTTTGAAATACTTTGATTCCTCTACCTTTTTCATACACATCCGGTCTCACTAGAATCATTAACACTGACTTAACAATAATGGTTCATGTATAAATAGAGCATACTTGTATTGAACAGCTCAATCACAGAACAGTTCCTATCATAGAAACACCAAAGTGTTCAATTTGTGGCATAAGGCCTTATACATACTACCACCTTGTACATACATCGCACATATGCACACAAATAAGACTTCTCAAGTTCAACATCTGAGAAGTTTAAGAATTTAGCATTCATGTAATATGAATGAAATTAGGAAACTTACCTTACGCACAGCTACAGCTTATGCTGAACTGCTCATTCCAATTCCTATATGACACATAAGGAGAAAACATAAACACCAATTAGTCATATATTGAACTTACGCATTGGTTTACTTAACTTTACTTCTTAAGGTTCGCGTTCTTGCAATATAAGTTTACGCGACTAACTTCCTTTACCATTTTACGACTTTATGACATACGGAGATGTCTTAATCAAAACGTTAATCATCTTTGATGATTTGCATTCTTATTTTCTTCTTATAACTTCTCTAGGACTCAGCACACATCGCGTCACTGCTAGCAGTCCGTATGGTACTCTGAGTGGTTTCCCACAAACAACCAACAAACAAGTTCCCGTCTCATCTACACTACCATCACAGTGAGTTAGATCGGTTGCCAGTTTTGTATATACCTTCACTCTCTAAAGGAATTGTTTAGCCCAGCTCCCATATGTCAACCATCAAATGTTACGATTGTATCATAACCTAAACTTATCTTAACTTATCCGAACAATTAAACTTATCGTTCGTTAAATCAATTTCTAATTCTTTACGGCTTTCTGGCAACTAAATGCCATACCTCAGGATTCATTCCTTATCCGACTCACATTCGGCTTTCATTAATCTTATTTAATACTTTCGTTAATCCTTACATGAACCCCATGTTCATTATTCGCTCTTAGTGTCGAAGCCATACTGATCGTTGTATGCGAAGACCGATCGTCCATCGCAACAACATTGCGATCATAGCGTCTATACGCTTCACACTTATCTCTCATTACCACAACCATAACATAGAAATGTTATTCATTACCCCCATTACTCAACGTCTAAGAAATCACAATCATAGCAATCCCTCATGTTCGTTCATCGTGACTACGATCCCCGGATATCGGTTCTGTAACTCGTACCTAAAATCTTTGTCTTTTAATCTTTCTGTTCAACCCTTACTACAGGTTTAATTCACTTGATTAAGTGTTACATTAATTGGACATTATGTTCTTTATCATCCCTTACGTTTCCACCCAAGAGCTGAGCAGTTAAAAGCTCATCTCTGGCTTTTTCCCTACACTGGCGCTGCGATGCCACCCTCTCCTTTAACTCTCGCACCGCGGCGTGAGTTGGTAGTACCCGGCTCCCCGGTCTGGCACTACAGCACCACATAACAAAGCATGGTTGGCGCCGCGGTGCCAAGCCCTAATTCTATAAAATTTCTCTAAGTGTTAAATCCACTTTAAGACGCTTACTTCCCGATCTCATAACTTCTTCGTTATAACTCGGAACGAGGTCGTTCCAAAGCCATTCTCTTCCTTATCTTACGAACTTCAATACCCCTCAGACAGAACTTCATTCTGAATCTATTAATGTTCCATTCGATTGTCTTGATGTTCACCCTTTGTTCATTTTTACTCTTTAAGTGTTCTTTGCTCATTCGTCCGTAATTCGGTCATCCGAACTCAGAACTAGTTCATTCTTGAGTCCACGACTCACGTTTTCTATGTTCTCTTACTTCCTTATGAAATCCTACACGTTCGGGTTTATTTACTAACTTTCTAATTCTCGTTCATCTTTTACAAAATTTTCGCCATAACTTCGTTATAGCTGAGTTTTAATCCATTCTTCATGAATGTTTCTACCGTTCCTAACCAAGAAATAAGCAACTAACTTATACGCGATGGTTTTAAACTTGTCCATCAACAACAATTATACTACGATTGTTTTAAATTTGTCCATCAACAACGTTCTTCGTGTTCTTCGCGTGTTCTTTGTGTTCTTCGTTTGTTCTTCATTTTTTAATCGATATTTTGGATTACGATTTCACTTTTTATTGGAATTTGATGTTATAGAACATCATTCCTTACTTATTTCACCTATTCATTCATAGTATTCATTCAGATCGCTCAAAATCATCACGAATCTTATACTTTCTTAAGAAATTTACAAACTAAACTTCTAATTCTTATTTCTTTATTTTCTTATGATTTCAACCATATGAAATCATTACTAACATCTTTTACTCCTTATTCTCATTAAGTTATGTTTTAAACATATTAAACTTAAAGAAAATATTAGGAGAGACTAGGGTTCGGACTACCGTTCTTCTTTAATCTTCTCCCGTCGGACAAAGTTTGTACACGGGCTAGCCTTTCTTCCTCCTCCTCCTCCCATCCGAACTTTCTCTCTCCCTCTCTCAAGTGTCTTAGGATTTTCAAAATCCCAAATAATGAAATCTAGCTTCTTATTTATAGAAAACCAAAGCTTAGGTCAATTTGGTCATTTTGCCCCCACCTCCTTACTATTCACACATCCTCCAACACTTAGTCACCAAGTAAACTTGGCCTCCACACTTACTTAACCATTAAGTATTCTTAGCCATTAAGTTTGCTTATCCCCTAAGTTTACTTAGCCCTTAAGTTTGCTTAGCCCTTAAGTTTGCTTACTCATTACTTATAAGCACTTTACTTAGCCATTAAGCATAAGCACTTTACTTAGCTATTAAGTTTACTTAGCTATTACTTAACTTATCCCTTACTTAGCCTTTAAGACTAAATCGTATTCTACGTATCTCATTCTCGTATTCTCTTCGTATATAGTTCGTACGATATTCGTATTATACGTCATAATAATCTTCGTACTATACTCGTATAATATCTAGTATCATACTCGTATTTCTCACGCATAATAACCCTAATTATTATACGAAATTATTAAATTCTCGGAACTTACTTTTCCTAACCCTTAGGTTTTAAGTCCGTAGGTGAAAACTTCGTTTTTGCCATAACTGAAATATTATTGAATATTCCATCACGTCTCAAAATTATATGTAATCATTAATTTCTCGGAATTTCAAAATAAATCTCCGAGCAGAAACTAATGAATAGTGCCTATTTCGTCTTTTTCCCTAGAAATATTTTTGTTCCCGGAAAATTTTTATTTTCGTCTTAAAAATTCTTACTCGCTCAATCTAGCTCGTAGCCAGAATATTCCCGACTTATAATCATCCTATGTTCTAGAACGATTAATAAACACATATCACAGAATATTATTAATAAAAATTAGTTTTATCAATAACTAATTCTTTAAACCTAAATTCTGGAAAATCCGGATTCTCCGGGTTGTTACACTCCCCCCCTTATAAAAATTTTATCCTCTGAATTTCTTAAAACCACACCCTTACCCGAGTCATCACATTCACCTTTTCTTCACAGAATTTTGTCCTCCAAATTTTAGCCTACCTTTCTTCTCAACTTCCCTTCAACGGAATTCTTATCTTTCCATCATTCCTAACCCCCATAACCTATCAAGAATCATGAAGTAGAAGAAATAACGAGGAATATAAAATTTCCTTTAAAACGTTTCATACTTTTGCTGAGGGGTCAAATCGACCATGAACTCTTACTAGGTTAAACAGTACTTCGCCGTAAGCCCTTCTTTAACGGTCAGTTTACAATCACCAAGAAAGTAATCTACCTCTTTCATGTTCTCCTCAGACTTGATCATTAGATTCCGCACCAAAACAATTTGGTTTGGCACAAGTTCTCAAAGAAAGCTCAATTTTCTTATAACATGACATACTATTTGTCTAGCTTAATCAAGTAGCTTAGACCATACCAATAAATTGGACATCAAGTTGAAACATTCGTCTAGTCAACTCAATTAACATCGATTACTTCTGTAAATTCTTTTTGCAATACATCAGGACGTTTTATGACGTCATGATACAGTACTTTTTACAGTACGTTGAGGACTTCGTTAGTTTGTGACTTCATCATTATACATCATACCATAGCGAGTTGTTGATCCTAAGATCACATCCAACACCAGATTCAATTGCACGGGTGATATAAAATTCATTTTGATATTTTTAAATCAATTTTTGTCTAGCCAAAGCAATTAGCATAGACATACCAAGAATAGCTCTTTTAAAATCTGTTGGTTCCAAAAGTTGAACCAATTCTTTCCTTTTCAAAATATACATATCTACACGAGTTCAATAAACTTCGAAATCTAGCATAGCTAGATGACTTGGAATATCTTATTCTCCATCTTCCTTCATTGTCTTACTGCGATAATACTTAATCTTCTCTAGTACCTTCAATACTAAGCCTACTGAAAACAACTCATTTTCAGTCTAAACATTCATATATCTTAGTACAATCCATCAACTTACCACACATTATTAGTTCACGAACTTTCCACAATAATATGAGTTTAAGAACTGTCCAGTCAGACCATTGGCGTCCATTCGCTGAGACGTTCGAAAACAAACCACATTATTATGAGTCACAGACATACCATAAGTATGAGTTTCAGGAACTCGCACCTACCTTAACGTTCTCTACCTATCAATTATATACATGAGAAAAGATTCACCTTCTAGTCATATACATCTTGATAGCGCGACATACTATTCCAATGATTATCACAACCAGAAGTTAAGTGATTGTAGAACCATACACAATTCCCTGCCCATACAGAAAATTGGTCAACTCAGTTACTGACAGATATAGGAAGCTAAGCGGTTGTTATGTGAAAACCCGAGAATTTAGAGAATTTTTAAAATTTTTATTTATTGATTTAAGGTTCAAAATTAGAACTTAGACATAAAATTAGTGTATGCGTTTGATATTTTTAAGAAAGAATTTTAAGTATTTCAAAATTCTGTGAAGGATTTAAGTGAATTATTTAGGATTAAGGTATACGTGGCTATGTTTTGTGTAAATGTTACTATACGTGTACAGTATGTTGTTGAGGGTCAAGGGTTAACCAGATAATCGATATCTGTAACAAACCCTATGTATATATTAAGAACGTCAACGTTCGGTTAGAAAACTCTAGCGAATTACAAGAAATCCTAAAATCGGTTATGGAAACCCTAATTTCGGTTTCGAGAATCCTAATATATAATTAGGGAAAACCTAATTGTTAGTTAAATAGTTTTAATGTTAATTAGGAAATATTAAACCTAATTTTCAAGTTATTAGTAATTATAAAACATTAATCTAATTACGAAATCTAATTTCTAATTTAGGAAAATTATTTTTCTATTAGAAACCCTAATTAGTGGTTTATAAACCCTAATGACCAATTACGATCCTAATTGCTAAATTAGCGATTTTAATTAGGAAATGTTAATCCTAATTAGTAAGATTTAATTTGTGATTAAGAAATTTTAACATAATTAGAAAATTCTAATTATAATTTAGAAATATTAGTTTTCTATTTTGAAAACCTAATTTGGAAATTTAGAAATTACTTTTTAAAAACCTAAGGGTTCAAACCCTAAACCCTAAAGAGTTCAAACCCTAAACCCTAAGGGTTTGCATCAAATAACAATTATAGAAATACAATTGAATATAAATGACTAAAATACCCTTTGTCACATTCTTTAATGGGTGGAGTGCAAATCTTGCCAAAGATAAATGGTTGGTGAACTACCCTAACCTTAGCCTTAGCCAAGTGTCCAAAATCAGCCATCTATTGCAATCAATTACATTGAATCATGCCATTTAAATAGATTAAGAAATAGAAAAATCTCACTTTATTTTTCTTTTTGTCCAAGCCACTCTCTCTCTATATTTCGGGTTTTTGAGTGAGAGGGGAGTGATAAACAAAGTTAGAATCAGTTCATAGCAACGAAGAACAGATCCTCAAAGATCAGAAATCAGAATCAAAGCTCAAAAGGTATATGAATCCTAAATTTCGAAATCTCATGATTTGTTGTCAGATGTTGCAATTGATTGGTTAGATATGTGTAATATGGTGTCTATAAGTGATATGGGTTGATAGATCATGTATCTATAACACTTAGATGCACGAATCAAGCATTTTAGAAACTCTAGAAAAGAGTTTAAAAAGTGACCTGACAGCCGAATGTCAGGCCCTATAGATCGTTCTGTGTTAATGTTTTGTGGTGTTTGATGTTATATATTTGTTCCTTGTTGTATGGTCTTTAATCTGACTCTTGAATAAAGCTCAGATCACATGTAGATTGCAAGAAATAGTCAGTCAAAGTACGTTGACCATACACGCAAACTGGGTTCTGGGCAGCCCAGAAACCCAGAACCGGTCTGACAAGATATTTAGGGTCATTGATCTTGCTTCTGTTACGTGTTTTAGCCGTGTTGTCGTTTGTTTGTTATAGTCTGACATTAAGACTACATACTGAAGCTTTTAGTTCACTCAAATGCATAACAGAATCGTTTATAATCAAGGTCAAAGTGCGTTGACCGATTCACCTTAAGAAGGTTTCTGGGAAACCCAAAACCTTCAAGAGCCGAGATTTTTAGTATGGTTTGACCAGCCCTAATCTGTTTATTTTTTTGTTGTTATGATGATTGGTTGCTATAAGATTGTACCCTGACATGTTGTCTACTGTATTGAGCCAATATTTTACCCAAACAAGTTATAGGATCCGAGATATGAGGATCGAAAACTAGTACCCTCGACTGTTCTTCATTTTCTGAAAAACCCATAAATGAAGAACAATGTTGTCAGAAGGTTTAGAAGCTTAGATCTCTCAGATCTGATATTATATGACCATGATACTTGCTTCAACTTGTAATATTACATGAGAACTATAATTATAACACCTTAGTAAATCCAGAAACGACTTATCCAAGAAATTATGAACGGTCAAACAAGGTAGCATGAACTTTGACATGAGTTTCTGGAAATTGGCCAAGAACACCAAGAACACATTCAGCGACGCTTTTTGTCGCCTAATGTCCCTATAACGACAGTTTCTAATTAATTTAATTTCTGATTTTTCGAAAATTAATTAAAAATAGAGAAAAATAATTTTTAATTATTAAAAATACATAATAAATTCCGAAAAATTATTTTAAAGTTTAAAAAATAGTTTTTAATTTTTTTGAGTATATTTCATAAATATTTAATATTTTTGAAATATAAATGGTATTTAATTTATTTAATTATAATATTAAATAAATTATTTAAAAATGATTTTAATTTATGAAAAATCATGAAAAATTATATTATGGTATTATAAAATATTTTAAGTTATTTTCAATAACTTTTGATTTTTTGTGGTGAAATTCATTAATTAATTAATGTTAATGATAGTTAGTTTATTTAATAAACGTACTAAATAAATTATGAAAAAATAGAATTAATGATTTATAAATCATATAAAAATAATTTTAAGTGTTATAAAAATATGTTAGGTTATAAAATATAACATTTGATATTTTGTCATGAAAATATTAATATTTTAATATTAAAAATAATTATCGGATAATGAATTTAATTATTTAAAAATCATATAAAGGTGATTTTAAGGTATTAAAAATACTTTGTGATATTATAAATATATTATAATATTATGTGATGTATTTCATTAATATTTGATAATAAATAAATATTAATGATAAAGGAATTATATGATATTTAATTTATTTAAATACGTGTTTAATGATTGAAAATTACGATAAATGATAATAATTATGTGAAAATTATTATGAGACTTAGAAAAATATTTTTGACTGATATTAAAATTATCTAAGATAATTGTTAAGTGTTAGGCAGAATTTAATTGAACTTAGACTCAATAAAAGTTCGACTAGACCGTCAAGACTTTAGAATTTTGTCAGAGTCAAGATAGACTGTAATAGTTTGACTTGATACCGAGTCTTATGTGTGTTATAGACTGATAGGGTTATGTGTTTAGGTTATTCTATATTTATATATATAGTAATATTATACCGTGATTATATCATGCTAATATTGGAGATCTATATTACTAATATTAGGTCTTCGGATAAAGCGATATAAATTGCGTAGCGGTAATCAACGGTTCAGGCAAGTTTATTTTTACTTAACTCTACTAAGAGTTATTTCATTTGGATAAGCTTATGGTTAATCATTACTGATTGCCATTAATTGTACTCTGTACATAGTGCATGTATAAGTCAGGTATGAAAGGCTGATCACCTTCATTACCAGTTAGTTCAGATATATTTGTTCATGTATAATACTTGTTCAGTCATAAATTTATTCCTGCTAGTTCACAATTATATTGTTGAATTATAGCCAGATTATTATTCAGACTCTTTCAATCATGATATATCGTTATATTATTGAATTTAAACTTGCTGGGCAACTTTCATGCTCATCCTTGCTATATCATAATAAAAACATTACAGATTAAGACGAACGCGTCGGATACAAGGAAAGGTTAAAGATAGTTTGTAGACACTCAAAATTTTCTGTATACCTGTCACTAACATTGTAGGAGAGTAGATTCGTCTTTTTAGAGGGAACCCTGAAAGACGATCCATATTCATGCCGGATACTACCGGAAGTTTAGCATCAACCCCGGATCGTAATCTGGGAGTAACAATTCCAATCTCGGAGATATCCCCCAGGCATGTAGATACAATACCGGAACACACACCAGAGAAGACTGATTAATCTCAGAGATAACCCCGACGTATCCAGTCTCAGTCCCAACCATGGGAATAGCCACCAACCTTGGTGATAACCCTAAGGAATGTAATTTCGGCGATAACCCCGGAAATGCTTGTTACAAATGCAACCAGCTTCAATCTCAGCGCTCACAATGAGATCCACTGTACCAGGCCGGCGATAACATCAGGAAGACAAACACACCTCAAAGATGGCAATGAGGACCTTCAACAAAATACAGCAGTCAAATCTCAGCGAAGCTGAGCAACGCCTGCTTTATCAGCCCAATCCGGTGATAACACCGGTAAGGGGCAACATCGTCATCTGACCAACACGATGGCACGCCACGTCGTCTCAACATATCTACACAACAATGTTCCACAAGACTAATCAATCCTGAGTGACTATTGTGCGGGTTAACGGATGAAAGTTGAAGCTTGAAGACCGGAGGGCACCGTCCCATCTTCAATGACTTCGCACAAACTCTAATCCCATGCCATCGTACAACTCTCGACACCGACAGTCCGAAATAGGTCCAGTATACCTCAAACGGATGCCCAGATTGTACTTCTGAAAGTTCGAGTGGATATTACAGTGCCTGAGTGCACGTACTTCGAGATGACCCGAGCCTAAAAACTCGGGCCCACCCAGGTTGCCTCTGGTACACCTGCTGCTCCACCCTCTATAAATAGAGGGCTTGGGGTGGCCATTTTGTAAGAGAAAACGGTGAGGAAGCCCTGGCCAATTTGCTCTGCACTCATCCTAGGCAGTGTACTTTCCTCTTTTAAACACATGTGAGCTCATATATAGCCCTTTTGTACCTACAAAGGTCTGTGTTTACTCACTCTAAAGATATAGAAGTCTTATTTGACAGCCCACTGTAAGCCTTCTCACACACTTTAGAGTTTTTTTCTTCATTTTTGCACACACCCTTCTACACGTTAAGAGTCGTGTTGCTTGCTTTTGCCCGAACTTCGGTCCGTGGTTTTATTTCAGTCTATATATATATTATATATATATTTACATATATATTGACTAACATTATCGAGTTATGCCTCGATTGAGCCTAGACTTCGGTCCGGAGCGTTTATTTGCTTTCCTATATATATATATATATATATATTTATATATATGAACTGCGTGTCGAACTCTGTTCGATGAGCCTAGACTTCGGTGTGGAGCTTTTACCTGCTTTAATATATATATACTTATATATATTATCTGTGGTCGAAGTCTGTTCGATGAGTCTAGATTTTACATTCGGAGCGTTTACGTGCTTTAATATATATATACTTATATATATATTAACTGTGGTCGAACTCTATTCGATGAGCCTGGATTTTATATCTAGTGCGTTTACATGCTTTTATATATATATATATATATATATATATATATATATATATATATATATATATATATATATATATATATATATATATATTTACATTTCGTCCCACCTGGAGTTTACTTCGTGGTGGTTGATCGTTTTTACAACTTTCTATACATTTCGTCCCGCCTGGAGTTTCCTCCGTGGCAGTTGATAGCTTTTACAGCTTTATTTACATTTTTGATCCCTCATGGAGGTACTTCGTGGTTGGTGATCATGTCAGTATATATATATATATATATATATATATATATATATATATATATATATATATATATATAAGCTATATATATATATATATATATATATATATATATATATATACTTGCTTACTGCGTTTATATCAATTGCGGCATCATGTGAGCCTAGGAATCATGTGATCACAGATTCATTCCATTAGATCTAGATTCGGTTCTCGTGGTGGACATTTTTAGCTGTAAGCAGCTTGTAAATTATTCTTTGATGTTTGGATTTTCTCAGATGGTTTACATACCAACGAGGAATTCAGCACCGTTTTGTACATTATTTTCGTACGGATGCCTCGCATCTGTCAAATAAAATCAATCCAGCCGAATACGGAATAAAATGGGAGTGTAAAAGGTCTCAATTACTATTGAGCATCAGGGTTTGAAAAATCTCTTTTATAAAACATCACTGTTGTATCTTGCTAAAATTGAATTTTTACATAAATTCAAACCCTGTGTATATAGGTGCGAACGAGGCCTCGCACTACTTCCAAATAACAGCACATTGACCCACACACACACACATTCAGATAACAATTTCTTGAAAAGAGGCGGTCACCGTGGTAACACGGATGTCGGGGGGTGCCTAACACCTTCCCCCTGCATAACCAAGTCCCCGGACCCTAATGAATCTCGGTTTTACCAACCCGTTTAGCAGTGTCACATCACTCGGTCAATGTGCAAACCTTTTATCGGTTGTGTTGGTACAACAATTTAAAAAACCAACTGGCGACTCTTAACAGTCCATCGTCGACATTATACATGTCGGACCTTTTTCACTTGTTTTTTCAAACAAATCTCACCTAAAATGAGAACACCGAAGGACAAGTAATGGAAAGGGACAATAAAAAATCCCGACGTTGACAAGTGGCGACTCTGCTGGGGACTCCAGTAAGAGTACTTAAGCCGCTATTATAATTTTTTCAAAATTGTTATCTGCTTGTGTGTGGATGTTGCATTTACATTTTATGATGAATGTGTACGAATGCATTTCCTTACTTAGTGCTTCGCACTATAAACTGCATGTGATCTTAGTGCTTCGCACTATAAACTGCTTGTGATATTAGTGCTTTGCACCATAACTGCTTGTGATATTAGTGCTTCACACATGTCATCATGTCATACGATGAGATGCGATGTATGTGAATGTATATTGTGTGGTCCCTCCACCAGGAGGCTATCCCGTCGGTGTTTGATTACTGGACTCGTTAGAAGACTAATTCTCCGAGGCTCAGGAATGGCACCACCCAAATTCGCTCCAGTTGAAAGACCGGATTAATTTCCCGTCAAGTAGATTGCGATGATTTGGGGACTTTCATGCCAAAAAGCCGCGAGAGTAACTTAAGATAGGTCAGCTTTTGATAAATCCAAAACGGAGGAAAGTCTCTTCATGCTCTCATTTCAAATACTTGTAATTATCTTCCATATACAGTTGATATCCGTTTTGCAGGATAAAATTCCTAAACTGGACACATCGCATCACATGTTATTATCCACCCTAAAGACTAAACTATGCAAGTCTTTTGCAGGGAATCAATCGGACCTATCACCCGTTCAAAGTTCAAAAAGGCAACAGCCCTACAGTCAATCATGTCGTCATCCGACCAGACTGAACTTAATCCAGTTTCTCGCAAAAAATTCGACGGATTAAGCAAACAGATTACAGATTTGGTTGTTCTACTAAAAGAATTACACCAGTCTACGCAGTGTCAAAAAATACCCGTACATGCTGAATCCTCCACACAAGGAGGAACCCAGGTCGTTACAATACCTGAACTGCAGTTGGATCCGACCAACAAAACTCATGACGCTGCCCATCCCACTGGAGACCCAGACACTGGTGACATCAAAAAGAAATTCCTCCAAATAGAAGAGACTCTTCGCACTATCAAAGGAATTGGAACACACGAGAGTGTTTCATATGCTGATTTATGTATTTTCCCTGGTATTCATTATCTAGAAAAGTTTAAGACTCCTGACTTTGAAAAATATGGCGAGTTAGAAGATCCTTACACACATCTAAAGGTGTTTATTGGAGAACTTGGATCTTATGCAGAGGATGAAAAACTCAGAATGCAACTGTTCCAAAAAAGTCTAACTGGAGAAGCCCGTTCGTGGTATACAAGATTAGATAATTCAAAGATCCATAGTTGGGAAGAGCTAGCACACACTTTCCTCACCCAATGCAACTTTTAATCTCAAATGGCTCTTGATTACCAAGATCAAGAAATAGTCTAATGAGTCTTTCAGAGAGTATGCTCGGAGGTGGAGACGTTTGGCTGCCCAAGTTAGTCCATCCATGACAGAATCAGAGATGGTCATAACTTTCATAGACATACAAGAAGCACCTTTCTATGAAAGAGTTTTAGCCGGCATCGGCAAACCATTTTCTGAAATGGTCAAACATGGGGAGATGGCTGAAATGGGATTGAAATCCGAAAATAATCAAGACCTAGCTGCACTCAAAGCGGTTGTTGATCACATCTAATCTGGAAATTATGGGAACAACCCCTGGAGGGTCCATAAAAAGAAAGAAGAAGATGTTTCCCTGATACTACAGGGTCAAAAAGGCAGTCAAAACATGCCTATCCAGAGGAGAAATTACACTCCTTTTCAAGCACAGTCTTCAAACCCTCCAGTACCAAAAGGTGGAGAAGCCAAATGACCTCGAGTATTCACACCCTTTGGGGACACCCTCGAGGACATTCTCAATCTTCTAACAACAGAGAAGAAAATCACGCATCTTCTTCCACCAGCCAGCCCTAATGGTCGGAGTTTTAATGCTGCTCGAAAATGTGCTTATCATGCCGGGGCACCTGGACATGATACTCAGGATTGTTGGGCCTTGAAACACAAAATCTAAGACCTAATAGACAACAGGGAAATCGTGGTCACCAAACCCGATTAGCCTCACGTTCAAGACAACCCTCTTCCTCAACACAAGGAAGAAGAGGTCAACATGATTAATTAGAGCAGTGGACAGAGTTCCAATTTCAACTGTGAATCCTCCCAAACCCCCAAAGATGGTGATGACAGATGGGATTATGCCAAGTTCCAATTCACAATGGAATGAAAGATGAAAGCTATTAGTAAATAAATTGAGCAATTAGCAGAACTGGTGACTTATCAGCATCAACTGACTTGTCAGCTAATCAGCCAGGAGCATTGTGACGAACGAGAATTCTATAATTTATTTTAATATTTATTGAATTAAATAAATATTTTCGATGATTTAATTATTAGATTTAATAATTAATTGATACAATTATGGTAGATTAATTTAATCATATGTGTTACATTTATTGAATTAATGTAGAGAATTTTTAATATTCAAAGTATGTGATTATGTGAGCATATTGAATTAAATGAATTATTTAATTAAGCATGATGTTACTTTAATTAATTTAATTGTTAATTAGAGATTTAATAAATTGACAATATTTATTAATGGGATAATTAATTACGTGACTATGTGAAAGTATGAGAAATTATTATATTTTATTTATGTTAAATTAAATAAGATATGAGTTTATTTTATGAATTGGGTGTGACATTTTCAAACTATATGATAAAAGGTTTATTAAAATAAAGAGTTTTGTGTCTAGTTGCTAGCCAAACATGGCACTATGGGAGTTGAGGGCAGTTACCCATGAATGGGTAACTGACCACCAACGCGTCTTCTTTTTTTTCACAATACGTCTTCTTCTCATTCATTAATTGTCTAAGTCTGTAAAAGAGAAGGAGAGCATTTGAGAGTTCAGAGAGAAAGTGAGAATTTGTGAGAGATATTATAAGTATTTAATTAACAGGTACTTGTAGAAAGCTTTCATTAACCATCTCCTAACCTATACTCTGGGTAATTCTCCCAAACCCAATTTCTACATTTACGTCTCATAAATTGGCTTTTATATTGTTATGTAAATCTCTGTATTTGGGAGATATGAGATGATTGTAATTTTATGTATGTGTTAATATGTATCAATTCGTGTTTAATTACATACATTACATGATTTCATATCATCAAGTTCATGAAAGTATGTCGTACGTATATTTTTCAAAATAAACAGAGTACGTGATATGGCCATATGGCCTTATACGTGATAATTGATGTATTGATCATATATTATCCCAAAATTTTACACCCTTATATTATCGAGCATGTTAATACGAAGAGATCAAGCCTTAAACGAACGGATTTGGTGTTATAACGAATCCGTAGTGTTAAATTATAAGTTTTTGTTCAAAATCCTGAAGAACATCAAGAACAATCAATTTTTTTATGATTTAAATATGTGATTATATGTTTTAATGGGTTAAAATCACTTTATATATGTTGGGTTATGATTATACATGAATTATAACATGTGTGTATATGTAATTTGGTGAAATTAGTGTTAAAAATGTGTTGATTTCGCTGTACTCTGTGTTCTTCGTGAACTGGGAATCAGTTTCTGGGGTCTCGCGCCGCGGCGCCAGCTCTAGAACTGATGTCTCGCGCCGCAGCGCCACAGCGCTCGCAGCGCCAAGACTCGAGCCACGGCTCCACAGCGCCGCAGCGCCAAGGGCCCGGCCACAGCGCCACCGCGCCGCAGCGCGGCTCCTTAGCACATTAGTGGCGCCGCAGCGCCACTCTCTAGAAAATGTCAGAAATGTATTTTTTAAAATGGTTAAGTCTAACAATGTGTTAGTGGATTATTGTAATGAACATGTAATCATGTTAGAGGTATTATGAGATGATAAAATAGTTGTTTACCATGTATTAATATATTATATGTGAATTGAATTATTAAATACATAATTAGTTTGATAATTCATGAAGTATAAATTATGTGACAACGTGATAATTTGACTAAGTTTAGTCAATAATTAAAGTAGACAACGAGAATGAGTTTATATTGATTAGTTAATTTATAATTAACTAGTATTGTGTATATGAATGGTATATAGGATTTAATTCAAAGAACGTGCTTAGTTAAAGTGTAATCTACGCACGAGGCAAGTATCCTATCCCTAACTCTATTCTATTGAGCAAGTTTATTTAAACTTAAACGTTACTTTTATGTCGAGCAAGTTTCTTAACCCTACTTTTTAATATCTTTCAAGATTATTAATTACCTTGAATAAGTTATCATTTCTATTATTCAAGTTCAAGTATGATATTATAGATTATTTATATTGTCAAAGCATGATTCAGTTATACAATAATTTTTCTATTGTATACGTTTGAGATTATTATTCAAATTGAATATCGTTATTGTTGAACCTTATTAGACTAGTGAACCTTATTGATTCAACTAGTCCATAGTTGATGAGCGTTCTAAATTTCAGAACCCTTGATGAATTTATCCAAACCAAACTTCCTTTGGTGCGGACTCGAATGTCAAACTAAGATGAACAACCCTGTATAAGGGATTATTTACGCTTTAGCGCTAAGATATTGTGCACAGTATGGTACTAAGGGCTGATCCCCCTAAGTACGAGAAGAAGGTCCATAGTCTTATGACTGTTAAAGGTTTCAAGTATAACCCTTGTTAACCTAGGACATAGTTCAAGGTCTTATGACCCTCAGTATTCTTTTGATTAATGTTATTTATTCTTGATTCAAAAGTTAAGCTTTATTCAGATGTCGTTGATTATTCGCATGTTATTATACTGTTGTTTCATTTTTTTTATACTTGTGGGCATTTGTGCTCACTCTTGCTTAATAATAACATTGTAGTTAAGAATGAAAGAAGCGATGAACCCTCCATTAGTAAGGGCAAGGGCAAAGTTAGCAAATGATGAAGACCTGTTATTTATTAACTGATGTATTTGTTTAAGACTTGAGTTATGTTGATGTTAAGACTTATTTGTTTAGAATTCCGCTCAGATATTTAAAGGTTAGAGTAACCTGGGATTTATTTATGATTCAATTGATGTAACCCTTAAGGGAAGAGATTTTATTATGATTTCTATCTATTGTATGATTTGATATTATTTATGGGTAGATAGATAGATGATGTTTGTACAGTGAACACCAAATCCCGTGGAATCGAAGTACCCGGATTTGGGGGTGTCACAGGTTGGTATCAGAGCTGTAGGTTATGAACCTTAGGTGGGAGAACAACCTTAGGTAGTAACCTTATAGGAAGAAGATAGTAAAGGAAAACTCTTATCGAGTTTTAAGAAATGAATTTTTGGTAATTCATTGAAGATAATAAAATACATTATGTGTCTATGTGTTAATTTATGTGCTCGTTAGTAGGACTTAGTAACTAAAACTTAAAATTTTGTTGTCAGGATGACGAATGTTGGAGAAGCTAGTCAAGCTGAGGAGGGACCCCATTTACCTATAGTACCTACTGAGGAGGGATCTCGTGTACTTGTAGGACCGACTGAGGAGGAGCCCCGAGATATTCATGTCGTTAGGGAGCAGCTGGTGCAGAGGGTTTCATCTCCATTGATCACCGTTGTTGGTCAGGAGTATGAACCTGAGATTGATCCTGAGGAGGGTCCTGAGGAGGAGTTTGATGTGGAGGAAGAAGATGAGGAGCTACCACGGTACACTGTTGATGCTGAGATGTATGACACACTATATGATCGTAACGTGGAGTTACAAGATGAGGTTCAGGAATTGACTGAGCGAGCTGCTGTTCAGCAGTCTACTTTAGAGGATAAGGATAGAGAGATTGTGACCCTTCATATACGTTTAGGAAACGTGGAGTGGGATCTGGTTCATGAGAAGGGTCAAACCGAAGATAAGACTGAGGAGATAGAGAAGCTGAAGAAGGAACTGAAGGAAACCTCCAGAAGACTGAAAAATAGCAGAGGAAGGATGGGTAAGAGAATCACATCGAGCTGATCGTGCAGAAAATGATAGTCGTGCAAAGAAGGCAAAGCTTGAAGACACGTACGCCACACTTAATAATGTGATGGATGAGGTTCAAGAGCGAGCGTTAAGGTACCCCATCCAGTTTGAAGGACTTCCATCGTATATGTTGGATCGCAGGACGATGTCTCGTATCATGAATGAGGAGCGTGGCAAGGCTATTGAGCACCTTGGAAGACAAAAATAGAATCTGTTTATTTATGTGTTTATGAACTAAGGAATATGTTAATATTTGAATGTTTTAAATCCTGTGGATTCTTTATTCCAGGATAGATGATGTAAATAGCAGTATGCTATAGTTTAATGTTAAAACTTTTTATTTGAATGAAAAGATATCAAGTTGTTTGAGATGATGTGTTAAGTGATATGATAAATTGTTGATTAATGTCTTAACTATGTAGAGAAATAAATAAAGTTCTAATAAACGTTTATTTAACAGAAAAATTCCGCCAAGGAGAAGACAACAACATCAAACGACTCAGGAAGAGTCAACCAATAATAACAATAATGCCAACGTTAATCCAGTTCAACAGCTAGTTAATTTACTAACTAGAGTCATGAATAATCAACCGCAAGCTCCTCCTAGCACTACGTTTAAAGATTTTAAGGCAGTGGGACCGCCAGAGTTCAAAGGTTCCAGAAACCCGATCGAGGCTCAAACGTGGGTGATGGAAATGGAGAAGGTTTTCGACGTTGCTAGGGTTCGAGAAGATCAGAAGACCGTTTTTGCGACATTTATGATGAAGTCTGAGGCTAGCTACTGGTGGCAGGTAAACAAGATGCGAGGAGGTGAAGGTGTAATTACGTGGGAGAGATTCAAAGAGATGTTTTTCGAAATGTATTTCCCAGCTAGTTCGCAGAATCAGATGGAGGTGCAATTTCTGGAACTGAAACAGGGAAACATGAGCGTGCCTGAATACGCGGCTAAATTCGATGAGTTGGCAAGGTTTGCCCCGTATCAAGTACACACTGACGAGAGGAAAGCCAGACGATTCGAACAAGGACTGAAGCCTTGGGTATACAGCAAGGTATCAATGTTTCAACTTAACACGTTTGTGGGAGTTTTGGAAAAGGCCATTCTCGCTGAAGGAGGAAGTGATGCAGTGACTAAGTACAACCAAGAACAGAAAAAGAAAAAGAGTGAGAATGAAGGTAATAACAAGACTGGTGGAAGTAATACTGGGAATAATAATAATCAGAAGAGGAAGTGGACGGATAACTCGATAGCTGGAAGTCAACACGGAGGGCAGAAAAAGAAGATAGAAGCATGTCCGACTTGCGGCAAGGCACATCTAGGAGTTCGTTTGAAGGGAAAGAGAGTGTGCTACAATTGTGGTCAGGAAGGCCACATAGCACCAAATTGTCCAAACTCAAAGAAGGGTGCTTGTTACAACTGTGGTTCGAAAGATCATTTAGCAAGAGACTGTCCCAAGAAGGGATCGGGAGGATCAGGACAAGGAGGAAACCGGGGAAATAGCAAAGGAAATACCTTAACCATCACCGGACCACCTACAACAAACCGACCAACCGCCAGAACTTTCAATATGACGGTGCAGGATGCAATCCAGTCTCATGAGGTGGTGTCAGGTATCATTCCGATCAATGAAATTAATGCTTATGTTTTGTTTGATTCGGGTGCTACTTGTTCCTTTATATCCGAAGACTTTGCTAATAGTTTAGATTTGCTTATGGATGAATTGAATTACCCCATGATTATAGAAATTGCGAATAGAGAGATAATTCCTGTTAAGCATGTGTATAAGAATTGTAGAGTGGATATTAAGGGTAATATCATGAACGTAGATCTCATCCCTATTCAATTGTGAGAATTCGACGTTATATTGGGTATGGATTGGCTATCCAATTTTGGGGCTGTAATTGACTGCCAAAAGAAGCGTATTAACCTTATGACTCCGTCAAAGTTTGTGTTTTATGGTAGCAAGTCGCCTAGACAAGCGAGTTGTCTAACGATGTTGCAGGCCAGGAAGTTATTAAGACAAGGCTGTGTAGGATATTTAGCTTACATAGTCGATAATCGAAATGAGAATCCGAAGGTAGAAGAGATACCGATTGTGAGGGACTTCGTCGATGTATTTCCAGATGATTTGCCAGGACTTCCACCAGATAGAGAAGTAGACTTTGTGATTGATTTGGCGCCCGGAACTGCTCCAATATCGAAGGCACCATACCGAATGGCGCCAGTAGAGATGAAGGAATTAATGGTACAACTACAAGAATTGTTGGACAAAAAGTACATTCAACCGAGCGTATCGCCGTGGGGAGCGTCGGTGTTGTTCGTGAAAAAGAAGGATGGATCGATGAGGCTCTGCATTGACTACAGAGAATTAAATAAGGTCACGATTAAGAACAGATATCCATTACCAAGGATCGATGATCTGTTTGATCAATTGAAGGGAGCAAAATACTTTTCCAAGATTGACTTAAGGAGTGGTTATCACCAACTGAAGGTGAGGCCAGAGGATGTACCGAAGACTGCGTTTAGAACGCGATACGGTCACTACAAATTTTTAGTAATGTCGTTTGGTCTAACGAATGCTCCTGTAACATTTATTGGACTAATGAATGGTGTGTTCAAGCCGTTTTGGACAAATTCGTGGTGGTATTTATAGATGACATTTTGGTATATTCCAAAACCAAAGAGGAACATGAAGAACACTTGAGGTTAACATTGGAAGTATTGAGAAGGGAGAAGTTGTATGCTAAATTTTTGAAATGTGAATTCTGGATTGAGAGAGTACAATTTCTTGGTCACGTAATCGATAAAGATGGAATTTCAGTAGATCCATCCAAAGTAGAAGCTGTGATTAACTGGGATCAACCGAGAACGCCGTCAGAAGTAAGAAGTTTTCTTGGATTAGCAGGATATTATAGAAGATTCATACAAGATTTTTCTAAGATCGCAACTCCGTTAACGAATTTAACTCGAAAAGCTGTGAAATTTGTTTGGACGGAGAAGTGTGATGAGAGTTTTCAAGAATTAAAGAAGAGGTTGAGTACAGCGCCTGTGTTATCTCTTCCGGATGATACAGGAAATTTTGTTATTTTTAGCGATGTGTCACATAAAGGACTTGGCTGTGTGCTGATGCAAAACGACAAAGTCATTGTGTATGCATCACGGCAGTTGAAGGATTACGAGAAGGGTTACCCAACCCATGATTTGGAGTTAGCTGCAGTTGTTTTTGCTTTGAAAATTTGGAGGCACTATCTCTACGGGGAGAAGTGTGAAATATATACGGACCACAAGAGTCTGAAATATATTTTTACACAGAAAGATTTGAATATGCGTCAAAGAAGATGGTTGGAATTAATCAAGGATTATGACTGTGAGATTTTATACCATCCGGGTAAGGCTAATGTGGTTGCCGACGCCTTAAGTAGAAAGGGTCGTGAGAAATTGATGATGTTGACTGCTCAGCAGGAGCTAATTGCAGATATGGAGAAACTGGAGTTAGAAGTAAAGTATCCTATGGAGATTGATGAGAAGCTATTTCAGATGCAATCTGGTACAACTCTACTAGATAGAGTGAAGGAGGCTCAGCTTCAGGATGATGAATGCAAAAAGGTAACAACGAAGATATTTGAAGGAACCGAACCGAGATTTAAGATGGATAAGGAAGGAGTACTGAGATTTGAGAGTAGAATTTGGGTACCACCAGTACAAGAAATTAAGGAAGATATTTTAAGCGAGGCTCATAGTTCACGATATTCAATTCACCCTGGTAGTACCAAGTTGTACCAAGATCTTTGACAACATTTCTGGTGGTCAAATTTGAAGCGTGATGTTGCAGAATGTGTTGTCAAATGCCTAACATGTCAGAAAGTTAAAGCAGAACATCAGAGACCGAGTGGATTGCTACAACTATTGGAGATCCCAGAATGGAAATGGGAACATATTACGATGGACTTCGTGGTTGGCCTTCCGACGACTCAGAAAGGCTACGACGCAGTATGGGTTATCGTTGACCGACTGACGAAATCCGCGCACTTCCTTCCTATCAAAATCAGATTTAACTTAGATTAGTTGGCAAGATTATATGTGAAAGAGATTGTTTCGAGGCACGGAGTGCCGGTGTCTATTGTTTCCGATAGGGATCCGCGCTTCACATCAAATTTCTGGAAACGTCTTCAGGAATGCATGGGTACACAACTGCGAATGAGTACAGCTTACCATCCTCAAACAAACGGACAGAGCGAACGAACGATTCAAACACTGGAAGATATGTTACGAGCCTGTGTGATGGACTTCAAAGGAAATTGGGATGATCACCTACCATTGGTAGAGTTCGCCTACAACAACAGTTACCACGCTAGTATTGGTATGCCGCCTTACGAAGCGTTATACGGCAGAAAGTGCAGAACTCCGCTTCACTGGGATGAAGTTGGTGAAAGACAATTGCTAGGGCCAGAACTGGTACAGCAGACGGCAGAAATAGTCAAAGTAATCCGAGCGCGTCTGGTAGCGGCTCAAGATCGACAGAAGAAATACACTGATCCACATCGTAAAACTATCGAGTTTGAATCCGGTAGTTATGTTTTCTTGAAAGTCTCTCCCTGGAAGGGAAAGATCAGGTTCGAAAAGAAAGGAAAATTGAGCCCAAGATTTATTGGACCCTTTGAGGTACTGCGAAGAATTGGAGAAGTTGCGTACGAGGTAGCCTTACCTCCAGCACTCGAGAATATCCACAACGTCTTCCATGTTTCTGTGTTACGACCCTACAAAGCCGATTATAAGCATGTAATTGAATACGAACCCCTGCAGTTCGAGAAAGACTTATCTTATGAAGAAATTCCTGTCCAAATTGTCGACCGAAAAGATCAAGTTCTCAGAAATAAAGTTATACCTTCTATTAAGGTAATTTGGAGGAACTACAACGCTGAAGAAGCTACGTGGGAACTCGAAGAGAATATGATGAAGAATTACCCTCATTTATTTACTTAATTATGTGTATGCGATTCTGGGGACAGAATCTTTGTAAGGGGAGAGATTGTAACGGGTCGAATTTATTGAGTCGTGATTCTGGGGACAGAATCCTTTTAAGGGGGGAAAGATGTGACGAACGAGAATTCTGTAATTTATTTTAATATTTATTGAATTAAATAAATATTTTCGATGATTTAATTATTAGATTTAATAATTAATTGATGCAATTGTGGTAGATTAATTTAATCATATGTGTTACATTTATTGAATTAATGTAGAGAATTTTTAATATTCAAAGTATGTGATTATGTGAGCTTATTGAATTAAATGAATTATTTAATTAAGCATGATGTTACTTTAATTAATTTAATTGTTAATTAGAGATTTAATAAATTGACATTATTTATTAATGGGATAATTAATTATGTGACTATGTGAAACTATGAGAAATTATTATATTTTATTTATGTTAGATTAAATAAGATATGAGTTTATTTTATGAATTGGGTGTGACATTTTCAAACTATATGATACAAGGTTTATTAAAATAAAGAGTTTTGTGTCTAGTTGCTAGCCAAACATGGCACTATAGGAGTTGAGGGCAGTTACCCATGACTGGGTAACTGACCACCAACGCGTCTTCTTTTTTTTCACAATACGTCTTCTTCTCATTAATTAATTGTCTAAGTCTGTAAAAGAGAAGGAGAGCATTTGAGAGTTCAGAGAGAAAGTGAGAATTTGTGAGAGATATTATAAGTATTTAATTAACAGGTACTTGTAGAAAGCTTTCATTAACCATCTCCTAACCTATACTCTAGGTAATTCACCCAAACCCAATTTCTACATTTACGTCTCATAAATTGGCTTTTATATTGTTCTGTAAATCTCTGTATTTGGGAGATATGAGATGATTGTAATTTTATGTATGTGTTAATATGTATCAATTCGTGTTTAATTACATACATTACATGATTTCATATCATCAAGTTCATGAAAGTATGTCGTACGTATGTTTTTCAAAATAAACAGAGTACGTGATACGGCCATATGGCCTTATACGTGATAATTGATGTATTGATCATATATTATCCCAAAATTTTACACCCTTATATTATCGAGCATGTTAATACGAAGAGATCAAGCCTTAAACGAATGGATTCGGTGTTATAACGAATCTGTAGTATTAAATTATAAGTTTTTATTCAAAATCCTCAAGAACATCAAGAACAATCCATTTTTTTATGATTTAAATATGTGATTATATGTTTTAATGGGTTAAAATCACTTTATATATGTTGGGTTATGATTATACATGAATTATAACATGTGGGTATATGTAATTTGGTGAAATTAGTGTTCAAAATATGTTGATTTCGCTGTACTCTGTGTTCTTCGCGAACTGGAAATCAGTTTCTGGGGTCTCGCGCCGCGGCGCCAGCTCTAGAACTGATGTCTCGCGCCGCAGCGCCACAGCGCTCGCAGCGCCAAGACTCGAGCCACAGCGCCGCAGCGCCAAGGGTCCGGCCACAGCGCCACCGCGCCGCAGCGCGACTCCTTAGCACATTAGTGGCGCCGCAGCGCCACTCTCCAGAAAATGTCAGAAATGTATTTTTTTAAATGGTTAAGTCTAACAATGTGTTAGTGGATTATTGTAATGAACATGTAATCATGTTAGAGGTATTATGAGATGATAAAATAGTTGTTTACCATGTATTAGTATATTATATGTGAATTGAATTATTAAATACATAATTAGTTTGATAATTCATGAAGTATAAATTATGTTACAACGTGATAATTTGACTAAGTTTAGTCAATAATTAAAGTAGACAACGAGAATGAGTTTATATTGATTAGTTAATTTATAATTAACTAGTATTGTGTATATGAATGGTATATAGGATTTAATTCAAAGAACGTGCTTAGTTAAAGTGTAATCTACGCACGAGGCAAGTATCCTATCCCTAACTCTATTCTATTGAGCAAGTTTATTTAAACTTAAACGTTACTTTTATGTCGAGCAAGTTTCTTAACCCTACTTTTTAATATCTTTCAAGATTATTAATTACCTTGAATAAGTTATCATTTCTATTATTCAAGTTCAAGTATGATATTACAGATTATTTATATTGTCAAAGCATGATTGAGTTATACAATAATTGTTCTATTGTATACGTTTGAGATTATTATTCAAATTGAATATCGTTATTGTTGAACCTTATTAGACTAGTGAACCTTATTGATTCAACTAGTTCATAGTTGATGAGCGTTCTAAATTTCAGAACCCTTGATGAATTTATCCAAACCAAACTTCCTTTGGTGCGGACTCGAATGTCAAACTGAGATGAACAACCCTGTATAGGGGATTATTTACGCTTTAGCGCTAAGATATTGTGCACAGTATGGTACTAAGACTGATCCCCCTAAGTACGAGAAGAAGGTCCATAGTCTTATGACTGTTAAAGGTTTCAAGTATAACTCTTGTTAACCTAGGACATAGTTCAAGGTCTTATGACCCTCAGTATTCTTTTGATTCATGTTATTTATTCTTGATTCAAAAGTTGAGCTTTATTCAGATGTCGTTGATTATTCGCATGTTATTATACTGTTGTTTCATTTTTTTTTATACTTGTGGGCATTTGTGCTCACTCTTGCTTAATAATAACATTGCAGTTAAGAATGAAAGAAGCGATGAACCCTCCACTAGTAAGGGCAAGGGCAAAGTTAGCAAATGATGAAGACCTATTATTTATTAACTGATGTATTTGTTTAAGACTTGAGTTATGTTGATGTTAAGACTTATTTGTTTAGAATTCCGCTCAGATGTTTAAAGGTTAGAGTAACCTGGGATTTATTTATGATTCAATTGATGTAACCCTTAAGGGAAGAGATTTTATTATGATTTCTATCTATTGTATGGTTTGATATTATTTATGGGTAGATAGATAGATGATGTTTGTACAGTGAACACCAAATCCCGTGGAATCGAAGTACCCGGATTTGTGGGTGTCACAAGCATGCCAGTCTCCTACCTATTTTCATGAATATTCCCTCTTCACTTTCAGAAAATGAAATGCTGGAAGACAAAGTAACGAAGAGAGCGAATGCTAAGGCCCGTCGGGATTTTGCCAACAAAAGGGAATTCACATATTTGGGCCAACCTGTGGAGGAAATCCTTCATATGTTAATCAATGAAGGAAGGATTAGTTCCCTTCTTCCTCCAATCAATCCCCGTTCGGGACGATACAACTCTGAGGGAATATGTCAATATCATTCTCAATCTCGTAGTCACAACACAGAAGAATGCTGGGCACTCCGCCACCTTATTCAAAATTTAATCGACAGTGGCGTACTGCGTCTGGCAGATAACAACATTGTGTTACGGGGAAGTGAGGATTCGTGTCCTACTAAGTGGAAGAGTGTAGTAGCAGTTATATCCACTAAAAGTGATGGGGTTAACAAATTACTTGTCATGCCAGTAATTCAACTCAAGGGAGTCAACAATCCTTTGAAAGTGACCGCTCCTGAGCCAATCAACTTGCCGTGCAGAGCACAATATCCTATTGTTAGCTTGCACGCAGTTTCGTGGAATTATGGAGAAGGTGAAGGATCCACCTCACATACAACTGCTCCAGTGTCGAAGAAAAATCAACTGTATCTTCCCCCAACGGGTAATAAAGCCTGTCATCAAGTCTAAAGGGAAAGTACCAATTGAGAAGATTGAAAATTTCCTCCGCACTATGGGTCATAACGAAGCCAAGGTGGTTTTAAGCTTGAAGGAAGCTCCACAACAGTATCAATCTTGGACTTGGTCTTGACTTTCGAGAATCACTGGAAGGTCTTATTAAAGGTTTTAAAAGAAGCCTATTTACCGACATCAGTTGATAAGGAAAAGTTTCAACATCTAGTTGATCACATTTTCAACAACAATGTGATATCCTTCACTGATGATGACATACCGCCCGAAGGAACCGGTCATTACAAACCGTTGCACATTACAATCTTGTCCTCCAGATATATGGTGGCGGGAGTTTTAATAGATGGAGGTTTCTCTCTGAATATCTGCCCATATGCTACCTTGGTGAAGATGAATGTGACGCCCCCAAATCCGAGTTCTCAACCCCGGGTTTGTTGCTCACTATCCATCATCAACTTAAGCATTCTATATACTATTGTGGAATAATAAACATACGTTGTTCATTATAATAAAGTCTTATACAATACCCCAAGGTCTATTACCTTAACATAAACATACCGTACTTAAGTTACATAAACTAACACAAAAGGTTTACATAAACATTAAACATTGTATTTCATGATACTTAAACATTTATAATAACTATTCTTGGACATTTCCCTTGCCCTTGTCCTTCTTACTTGAACTCTCTGGCTTAGCTGAAATAAATGTCATGATATAGCAAGGGTAAGCAACTAATTTGCTTAGAAAGTTTAAGTACAGAGAAGATATATCATGATTAGCAAGAAATTTATCGTTCAATGTTCAACAATAGAAATTAATTGCGAAAGAACATGAATTAAGTCTTGATAACTGAATATTCGAATAACACATACTGAGTGGTCATAATGACCATGAACATATGCTAAGGTTGTCAGTATTTAAACTGGTCCTTTTAATAAGTTTTGGTAGTCCAGGGGATCAGCCTTTCATACCTGGTGCATTATGCCTAAACACTTACTATACGAGCAATAATTGGTTTTCAATAATGCTTTAATCAAATTGTTCTTTTTCTCAGTATTGAGTCCTTACCACGTCAATTGGTAAAAAACAGCTTTTAACAACATATTTGATTTAACAAATTTAAACATATTTGATCTAGCCGATACAATGAGCATAGATCCATATCTTCAACAGTTCATGAATAAAAGAACTTTAACTAATTCACAGTTCAATAATAATAGAATAGGAATTTAATTGCACTGAGTGCGAGCATCAATAATCAATAAGGATGTGAATAATAAACAATAATTATTCAGTCACATGCTTTGAAAAGAATAACTAAATTTTGAGTTAGAGAACTTGCCTTGACTGCGATCTACTGCTACACAATTTAATTTAATCTCTTTATTGTAAAGACCTATCATTGTTAAGATTGATCTTACAATCAGCATATCATACTTTATATCAAAATACAATTACTCTATCAGCAATTTACTTATCCACATAATTAATTACCTGAAAACATTCTTATTATTATCATCCTTTGATAATATATTATTTTCTTTATCATATTTCTTATGATTTAACACTTAATCTTTTCCTTTTATTAGCTCTTCCTTATAATCTAGTAAGCTGAATACTAACATCATAGCCTAGATTATTCAAGCATGCAATCCAGCCACCTGGATTGGCTAATCCAGCAAACTGGATTCAACAAACTTCTAATCCAGCAGGTCTGGATTCCAAATCCTACAATCCAGCAAGCCTGGATTCTAAATCTTTCAATCCAGCAAACTGGATTCAACATTTTTTTCCAATCCAGCAAGCTGAATTCCATATCTCCTTTTCCCCATGAATTTATCTCTCACTCTCTTTCTCTCTCTCTCTCTCTTATGTTTTTTCTTTACTAGCTTAATGGAAAGTAAAATAAATGAAGTATAGTAAAAGAAGAAATAAAAAGAGATTAACTTTTTGTTGGATAATCTTGTATAGATATAAGATATGTATGTAGCTATTTTTACCCAACCTCATCTTATCTCTTTCTCTCACTTTAATCATTACTTAGATATATGGAAGATTATCCATGTAGGTGGCTCCTTAATAACTTTGACACATGGCTAAGCTTTTTGAAATATCTTTGAAAATTGTGGATATGAAATCATAAGGTGCACTCCCCTTTTTCTCTTCCTCATGTGGCCGGCCAAGTGGCCTTCTTATCTCCAAGCTTTGCTTTTGTTTTTATAGAAAAATCTAGCATACAAAATGTCTAAAGTACCCTCATCAATTGGGCTACAAGTTAGGCCATAAAAAAATGTTTTGGGCTTTCCATAAATAACCTATTGGACTTTTAATTAGCTAGTTTGACTTACTAAATAACATGAATTTGGGCCTTCACCCTTAAATAATTGTGCTACTAGCATACTTGCCCATTAAATTTTATAGTGGTCTAGCTTAACAATCAATTTATCTACAACTCCAATGCTTAAATAATTATTGAACTTGTTTAAACTACTAGCCATCCTTAGTAATATTAACCCTATTATCACATGAACTATTACTCATTATTATTGATATTTACACATTCACATCAATTAATAATGTTAATTAACTTACATAACCCATTTAGACTTGTCTTATTCAAGTTTATTGAGTACTTACTTTGGGTTTAACATCCTAAATCTATTTCCTAGATTATTAAAATACTTAAGTTAGTTCACTAACTTATATAACTTATTAGTGAGACTTTCTTTAAATATTATATCATACCAACCACATAATCACGTCATCATCCATAAAATATTATCGATTATGTAATACTTATTTACAATGTATCACAGAAATTATTGGTTATTACATTCTCCCCTCCTTATAAGAATTTTGTCCTCGGAATTTCATTAAGGTTACTCAAAAAGATTGGGAAACTCTTTCCTCATCTTTTCCTCGAGTTTCCACGTAGCTTCTTCAACATTGTGGTTCCTCCAGAGCACTTTGACAGAATGTATAACCTTATTTCTCAATTTCTGCTATTTCCTATCCAAAATTTCTATAGGAATCTCCTCGTATGATAAGTCTTTCTCTACTTGAATCGGCTCGTATGATATCACATGCTTGTAATCCGGCTTGTACGGACGCAACACTGACACGTGAAACACATTGTGAATATGTTCCAGTTCAGGAGGTAAAGCTACCTCGTACGCTACTTCCCCTATCTTCTTCAGTATTTCGAACGGTCCAATAAACTTTGGACTCAATTTACCTTTCTTCCCAAATCTTATCTTCCCCTTCCAAGGAGATACCTTCAGAAATACGTAGCTTCCGACTTCGAAATCTCTTTTCTTGCGATGAATATCTGCGTACTTCTTTTGTCGATCTTGAGCTGCTAGTAGTCGAGCTCTTATCACTTTGATAATCTCCACCGTCTGCAGAACCAATTCTGGCCCCAACAATCTTCTTTCACCTACCTCGTCCCAACATAAGGGCGTTCTGCATTTTCTCCCATACAGGGCTTCATGCGGTGGCATACCAATGCTTGCATGATAACTATTGTTATACGCAAATTCCACCAACGGAAGATGATCTTCCTAGCTTCCCTTGAAATCCATCATATAGGCTCTGAGCATATCCTCTAAGGTTTGAATCGTTCTCTCGCTTTACCCATCTGTCTGTGGATGATATGCAGTACTCAACCTTAATTGTGTCCTCATTCTCTCTTGAAGACTTCTCCAAAAGTTTGAAGTGAAGTGCGGATCTCTATCAGACACGATTGATACTGGCACTCCATGTCTCGAAATAATTTCCTTGATATACAATTTTGCTAGCTGATCCAAATTATACCTAATCTTGATCGGCAAAAAGTGTGCTGACTTTGTAAGACGGTCGACAATTACCCAAATAGCATCGTAACCCTTCTGTGTTGCTGGAACTCCTACCACAAAATCCATCGTGACGTGCTCCCATTTCCATTCTGGAATTTCCAACGGCTGTAATAGCCCACGTGGTCGTTGATGCTCTGCCTTGACTCTTTGACAAGTTAAACAGCGGCTGACGTATTCAGCAACCTCTCTCTTCATGTTTGGCAACCAATAATGTTGACGCAAATCTTGATACATCTTCGTGCTTCCTGGGTGTATTGAGTATCTCGTATTATGCGCTTCTTAAAGAATTTATTCTCGTAACTCTGGTACTGCAGGTACCCAAATTCTTCCTTCAAATCTCATCAATCCAGTATCGTCGATCTTATACTTCAGCTCTTCGCCTTCAGCCAATCGCTTCTTTATGTTACTGCATTCTTCATCATTCCCTTGTGATTCTTTCACCTTGTCTAATAAAGTTGGACTTGCTTCCATTTCTAATACCTTATCTGAATCCTTTGGATTTTTCACCTCCAACTCCATTTTCTCCATTTCTCTTACTAATTCTTCTTGTTCTGTTAATACAAACAATTTTTCCTGGCTCTTCCTGCTTAAAGCATTTGCCACTACATTAGCCTTGCCCGGATGATATAGAATATCACAATCATAGACCTTAATCAATTCTAACCATCTCCTCTGCCTCATGTTTAACTCCTTTTGTGTAAAGATGTACTTCAGACTCTTGTGATCTGTGTATATCTCACACTTTTCTCCGTAGAGATAATGTCTCCAAATCTTAAGGTCAAATACTATCGCAGCCAACTCAAGGTCATGGGTAGGGTATCCCTTCTCATAGTCTTTTAACTGTCGTGATGCGTACGCAATGACTTAACCATTCTGCATTAATACGCAACCTAGTCCCTTGTGTGACACATCACTATACACTGTAAAACCCCCTATACTATCTGGTAAAGATAACACAGGTGCTTCACTTAATCTTTTCTTTAATTCTTGAAAACTCTGTTCACATTTCTCTGTCCACACATACTTAACAGTCTTCCTCGTCAGATTAGTTAATGGTGTCGCTATCTTTGAGAAATCCTGAATAAACCTTCGGTAATATCCTGCCAATCCCAAGAAACTTCTGATCTCTGTCGGTGTCTTCGGTTGTCCCCAATTTTTCACCGCTTCTACTTTCACTGGATCAACAGAAATTCCCTCGTTATCGACGACATGCCCCAGAAATTGAACTCTCTTCAACCAGAACTCAAACTTTGAAAATTTAGCATATAACTTCTCTTTCCTTAAGGTTTCCAACACAATTCGTAGATGTTCGGCATGCTCCTCTTCAGTCTTCGAATACACCAAAATGTCATCAATGAACACCACCACAAATTTATCTAAATATGGTTTAAATATTCTGTTCATCAAGTCCATAAAAGCAGCTGGTGCGTTTGTCAGTCCAAACGACATCACTAGGAACTCATAATGACCGTAACGAGTTCTAAATGCTGTCTTTGGTACATCTTCTGTTCTCACCTTCAACTGATGATAACCAGTTCTTAGGTCAGTCTTCGAAAAACATCTGGCTCCCTTAAGTTGGTCAAACAGATCGTCTATTCTTTGAAACGGATATTTGTTCTTGATTGTCACCTTATTTAATTCTCTATAATCCATACACAACCTCATCGAACCATCCTTCTTCTTTACAAACAACACCGGTGCTCCCCACGGAGATACACTAGGTTGGATGTACTTCTTATCTAATAACTCTTGTAGCTGGATCATCAACTCTTTCATTTCTACCGGAGCCATTCGACACGGCGCTTTCGATATCGGCGTTGTCCCCGGTACTAAATCAATCACAAACTCTATTTCTCTGTCTGGAGGAAGTCCCGGAAGTTCTTCTGGAAAGACATCCCCAAACTCATTAACTATAGGTATCTGCCCCATGTCTGAATTCACAACCCGTGTATCCACTACATGAGCCAAATAACCTTCACAGCCTTTTCGTAACATTCTTCTGGCATGCATCATCGTCAGACAACTTGTTTGCCTTGGCGACTTGCTACCATAAAAAACAACCTTAGACTTACTCGGTGTCTTAAGGCGTATACTCTTCTTCTGACAGTCTATAACTGCCTCATGGTTAAACAACAAATCCATCCCTAAGATAACATCAAATTCTCCTAAGCGTATCGGGATTAAATTCACGCTTAACTTAAGTCCCCTTATATCCACACCACAGTTGTTATGTATAAACTTTACAGGGATCACTTCTTTATTTACAACTTCTATATTCATTGGGTTCTTTAACTTTTCAAATGGTAAGTTTAATCTTCTAGCAAATTCATCAAACACAAATGAACAGGTAGCTCCCGAAACAAATAATACGTAGGCATTTATATTATTGATCGGAATAATACCTGACACCACCTCCTTTGATGCAACTGCATCTCGTACAGTCATGTTGAACGTTCGGGCTGTCGGCTTGCTCTGCTGTGTTGGCCCTCCAATAGTTAACTTTGTTGAACTGATCTTGTTTCCACTTCCTCCATCTGTATTCTTCTTCAATGGACAATCCTTGAATCGGTGCCCCGTTCCTCCACAAGAAAAATAACCACCTTTCTTCGGCTTAGGACAATTTGGTGAAATATGTCCTTCTTGACCACAATTATAACAGACGTTTTTCCCTTTCATACACTTTCCAGAGTGATTATTTCCACACTTCGAACACGATGTCTTCTTCTGCTGAGTATTCCCTGGTTGCGTTCCTGATTCATTGCCACTGTTGTTCCACTTACGCTTCTTGTTGTTACTGCCACCACTACTCGCACCCTGATGACCACCTTCAATTTTCTTTTTATTCTTCTCTCGGTTGAATCTAGAAACTGCCTCACTACTACCTTCTACAATGATGGCTTTTTCTAACAGTGTTGAGAACGTAGCAATTTGCAACACTGCAACTTTGTTGTGAATCCATGGCTTCAGCCCATTTTCAAACCTACGCGCCTTTCGTAGTTCTGTATCCACCTGATGAGGTGCGAATCTGGCTAGCTCATTAAATTTTGCTGCATATTCGGCAACTGACATGTTTTCTTGCTTTAATTCAAGAAACTGCACTTTCATTCTGGCTTGCATGGCCTCTAAGAAATAACTTTCTAAGAATAACTCCTTAAACATGGTCCATGTCACTACCTCTGTTCCGGCTCTAGCTTGGTTCGTCTTCCACCAGTAATTAGCCTCACCTTTCATCAAGTAGGTAGCAAAAGCCGTCTTTTGCTCTTCGGCTACCCTTGCAATGATAAAGGCCTTTTCCATCTCTTTCACCCATGTTTGAGCCGCTATAGGGTCCGTAGTTCCGCTGAATTCTGGTGGTCCTACAGCTTTAAAATCTTTAAAATTTTCCAATCTATTATTCGCTTGCCCCCTCACTGCAGGTGTACGAGTTCGCATAGCTTGAGCTATCATATCAGCGAAGTTCTGCATTGGGTCATCTTGATTTCTTTCATTGTTCACAGAACGTTCCTCCTTCTGGTTACGATTTTGACGTCTTGGCGGCATTATATGATTAAACAAAACCTTAATTTATTACATCGAGTTTAATTATATGATATATTTTCTAAGGGTTTAAAATATAACACGTAATTTATACTCTAACAATCATATTATGATAATGTTGTATTATCGAATTCAACTTGCTAAATTGACTAATTCAGCTTGCTGAATTAACGTATTCATCTTACTAAATTCACATATTCAGCTTACTAAATTACACATTCAGCTTGCTGAATTAACATATCCAGCTTGCTGAATAACACATTCAGCTTGCTGAATTAACATATCCAGCTTGCTGAATAACACATTCAGCTTGCTGAATTAACATATTCGATTTACTGATTTTTTTCAAACAAACAACTTCTTATTTTAATTCTTAATACTTTTCTATTTGATCCAACATGTAATTATAATAATGCATTTATATTCATATACCAAATTTTAGAGTCATACATTCACATACTTGGCATATTTTTATAAATGTTAACTATCCCATTTTTAAACATCAAAAGATGGGATCTACCAAAAGACATACTCCCCTATTCACATAAGATGGGGATACATCATATTTACATACTAGCTCGTACCTACTGAGATTTACATCAAACACACAACCCTAATAATCAAAAGGGGTACTACTGCATCTATAAACAATAGAAAGCTATTAAACTATCACTGCGCGTCTGGAGAGGGTGCGCCTGAATGCTCCTACTCTGGTGGAAAGAGTCCATCCATAAGTCGACGTCTAACAGCTCGACTCGACTCGCCTATCTCAAACGATCTCCTCACTCCCACTTGGGGACCAGTATATGCTGCATCTAAAGCCCGTCCCAAAGACTCCATCCTAACCCGTCCAGCCTCTGCTTCAACCTCTAACTGATCCACTCTTCTTGCTGCTCGGACCCAAGCATCCTCAACTCGGACCCTGTCAGCGATCTCTAGGTCAAACCTCAGGTGCAACGCCTGATGCTCAATACTCAATATTGCAAACTTATTATGCTCTTGTTCTAATATCTCTCTCAGCTCAGCATTCTTGGCAACCATATGGGTAGCCAAGGTCGTCTGCTCCTGCAACTATATCTTCATCTCAGCAAGATCGTTTTGAGCTTGATATGCCAGTTCCTTGTATTGAGTTTCAGTAAACTGATGAGTGGCATTCTCCTGCTCTAACTCTGTCACTCTATTCTCCAGCGTCATGTTATTTTCAAACAAAACCTCCATCACATCCTCATCACGCTCGTCACTAACAGCATGATCCTCTACCGGATCTAACAGCTCTTGCTCAACTGTATGGCTACCTTGTCCTTCCTCAGGCATCTTATAACCAAACAAACACACCATCAGTATCACAGTAAAATATATTCATTGATAAAATGAAACAATATTTTATTATGCACACTGCATACTAGATGAATCTCCACAATCCACCTCTTAGCATACTCTATACAAGTTTTCTTCTAAGGTTATAACCTAAGTTTCGCATCCTAAAGTTTATAACCTACAGCTCTGATACCAATCTGTGACGCCCCCAATTTCGAGTTCTCAACCCTGGGTTTGGTGCTCACTATCCATCGTCAACATAAGCATTCTATATACTATTGCGGAATAATAAACATACGTTGTTCATTATAATAAAGTCTTATACAATACCCTAAGGTCTATTACCTTAACATAAACATACCGTACTTAAGTTACATAAAGTAACACAAAAGGTTTACATAAACATTAAACATAGTATTTCATGATACTAAAACATTTATAATAACTATTTTTGGACCTTTCCCTTGCCCTTGTCCTTCTTACTTGAACTCTCTGGCTTAGCTGAAATAAATGTCATGATATAGCAAGGGTAAGCAACTAATTTTCTTAGCAAGTTTAAGTACAGAGAAGATATACCATGATTAGCAAGAAATTTATCGTTCAATATTCAACAATAGAAATTAATTGCAAAAGAACATGAATTAAGTCTTGATAACTGAATATTCGAATAACAGATACTGAGTGGTCGTAATGACCATGAACATATGCTAAGGTTGTCAGTATTTAAACTGGTCCTTTTAATAAGTTTTGGTAGTCCAGGGGATCAGCCTTTCATACCCGGTGTATTATGCATAAACACTTAATATACGAGCAATAATTGGTTTTCAATAATGCTTTAATCAAATTGTTCTTTTTCTCAGTATTGAGTCCTTACCACGTCAATTGGTAAAGAACAGCTTTTAACAACATATTTGATTTAACAAATTTAAACATATTTGATCTAGCCGATACAATGAGCATAGATTCATATCTTAAACATTTCATGAATAAAAGAACTTTAACTAATTCACAGTTTAATAATAATAGAACAGGAATTTAATTGCACTGAGTGCGAGCATCAATAATCAATAAGGATGTGAATAATAAACAATAATTATTCACTCACATGCTTTGAAAAGAATAACTAAATTTTGACTTAGAGAACTTGCCTTGACTGCGATCTACTGCTACACAATTTAATTTAATCTCTTTATTGTAAAGACCTATCATTGTTAAGATTGATCTTACAATCAGCATATCATACTTTATATCAAAATACAATTACTCTATCAGCAATTTACTTATCCACATAATCAATTACCTGAAAACATTCTTATTATTATCATCCTTTGATAATATATTATTTACTTTATCATATTTCTTATGATTTAACACTTAATCTTTTCCTTTTATTAGCTCTTCCTTATAATCTAGAAAGCTGAATACTAACATCACAGCCTAGATTATTCAAGCATGCAATCCATCCACCTGGATTGGCTAATCCAGCAAACTGGATTCAACAAATTTCTAATCCAGCAGGTCTGGATTCCAAATCCTGCAATCCAGCAAGCCTGGATTCTAAATCTTTCAATCCAGCAAACTGGATTCAACATTTTTTTCCAATCCAGCAAGCTGAATTCCATATCTCCTTTTCCCCATGAATTTATCTCTCTCTCTCTCTCTTATGTTTTTTCTTTACTAGCTTAATGGAAAGTAAAATAAATAAAGTATAGTAAAAGAAGAAATAAAAAGAGATTAACTTTTTGTTGGATAATCTTGTATAGATATAAGATATGTATGTAGCTATTTTTACCCAACCTCATCTTATCTCTTTCCCTCACTTTAATCATTACTTAGATATATGGAAGATTATCCATGTAGGTGGCTCCTTAATAACTTTGACACATGGCTAAGCTTTTTGAAAATTGTTGGATAACTTTTTGTTGCACTCCCCTTTTTCTCTTCCTCATGTGGCCGGCCAAGTGGCCTTCTTATCTCCAAGCTTTGCTTTTGTTTTTATAGAAAAATCTAGCATACAAAATGTCTGAAGTACCCTCATCAATTGGGCTACAAGTTAGGCCATAAAAAAATGTTTTGGGCTTTCCATAAATAACCTATTGGACTTTTAATTAGCTAGTTTGACTTACTAAATAATATGAACTTGGGCCTCCACCCTTAAATAATTGTGCTACTAGCATACTTGCCCATTAAATTTAATAGTGGTCTAGCTTAACAATCAATTTATCTACAAGTTCAATGCTTAAATAATTATTGAACTTGTTTAAACAACTAGCCATCCTTAGTAATATTAACCCTATTATCACATGAACTATTACTCATTATTACTGATATTTACACATTCACATCAATCAATAATGTTAATTAACTTACATAACCCAATTAGACTTGTCTTATTCAAGTTTATTAAGTACTTACTTAGGGTTTAACATCCTAAATCTATTTCCTAGATTATTAAAATACTTAAGTTAGTTCACTAACTTATATAACTTATTAGTGAGAATTTCTTTAAATATTATATCATACTAACCACATAATCGCGTCATCATCCATAAAATATTATCGATTATGTAATACTTATTTACAATGTATCACAGAAATTCTTGGTTATTACAATGAATATCAATCCCAATCGAATTCGAAGTAGCCATACCATCATCAAAGCTTTTGATGGAGCCCGCCGTAACTCGGTCGGAGTAGTTGAGCTACAAATTGAGATTGGTCCTCATACATTATGCATATCTTTCCATGTGCTCAAGATAGATTCAGGATACAACCTGCTCTTGGGACGACCATGGATTCACATGGCAGGGGCAGTCCCCGCCACTCTTAACCAATAGTTAAAATACATCATCAACAATAGCCTGGTCACAGTCAACGCTGAATCGGAGTTTCCTCAGCACGGGGACATGCCGCTCATCAATGCCAATAAGGATGTTGAACCAATTAGTTTTCATGCTTTGGAAATAAGCAATACCCAATACCATGCTATTGGAACGCCATTGCCCGAACCCCAAATTTCTGCCGAGGTAATGTCGGCCACGCAAGAAATGATGTCGTTGGGTTATAAACCGGGACAAGGGTTGGGTAAAGATTGCCAGGGTGTTAAATACCTTATTCGCTTAACCCAGCAAATTGGGACAGCTGGACTAGGCTATTCTGCCAGCTCTAGTCACAGGAAGCCTCATAAGCATCAGCAGATTCCTGCAGCTTCAAACGTGCGACGTTTATCTTTGCTTTCAAACTCTGAGTCCGCACAACCTCCCGTAAAGGTGCCACCCAATATAATGGCAATGTTATTTCCCAAGCTAGTACCGGTGAAGGAGAAAGAAATCTTTGTTCCAGATCCCGCAGTGGATGAAGAGGAACGAAGAATCAAGCAAGACATCATCAGGATGATGTCCGGCATACGCATCATCGTTCATGATGAGCAAACCAACAGATATACCCCAGACGATGATTGCCCAGACATAATGGCTATCATTCGTGATAGGGAAGATGATGATAATCCCTCTATCACTGCGGTTCACCCGAAATTTGCTCTTGCCAATTGGAACAGCATTCCTTGCATTGGTCGTCAAGGGTAAAGCGGGCAGAAACTCTTTCTACCCTATAGATATAATAACTGCTTACTTTTCTGTACAGTATTAGCAGTTTATTTTGCCAGTATATGCTAACACTGTGTATGATCAACACATTTTATATATACTAAGTGAAAGCATATTTTGTTTTAGGACTCTAAATTTAGATGTGCCTGTGCTTGCTGATACGGTGCCTCTTCTCCACAAGGATTGTACCTTTGATGTAGAGATGAATTCAGCCTTGGTGGATATACCGTATGACATTGAGGTGCCTCCAGAAATTCAAGAATGGGTCAAAGACAAGCCTAAACCCAACCTTGATCAAACTACTCCTTTCAATCTCGGAACCTTAGAAAACCCTAAGTTAATCCAGATTGGTTCAGACCTTACTCCAAACCAACGGAATGACATGGTTACGCTACTAACCCAGTTCCAGGATGTGTTTGCATGGTCTCATGAAGATATGGTGGGTTTGTCCACTGACATTGTCCTTCATCGCATTCCCATCAAATAGGGATTCAAGCCAGTCAAGCAAAAGCTCAGACGATTGAAACCTGAATGGAGTTTAAAGGTGAAAGAAGAAATTATGAAACAATTTCACGCCGACATCATAATAGTGTCTACATATCCTGAGTGGATATCCAACATTGTGCCCGTACCGAAACCTAGAGGAAAGGTGCGAGTTTGCGTGGACTACCGGGACTTGAACAAAGCTTTCTTAAAGGATAGCTTTCCCGTGCCATTTATCCACATTCTCATTGACAATACTGCGCAATACGACATGTACTCCTTTGCAGATTACTTTGCGGGGTATCATCAAATCATGGTTGTCGAGGAAGATCGTGAAAAAACTGCTTTCATCACTCCTTGGGGAACTTTTTGCTATAGACGGTTGTCATTCGGCCTCATCAATGATGGAGCTACCTATCAACGAGCTATGATGGCTCTTTTCCACGACTTAATGCATAAAGAGATTGAGATCTATGTGGATGACATTATTGTCAAATCCCGGAAGGAGGATAACCATATAGACCATCTCAGGAAATTATTCAACAGGTTATGTAAGTACAACTTGAAGTTGAATCCCGCTAAGTGCGCCTTTGGCGTTAAATCAGGCAAGTTGCTAGGATTTCTAGTCAGCCACAAAGGGATAGAGCTGGATCCTGCCAAAATCCAAGCCATCACTGAAATGCCCATTCCTCAGACAGAAAAGGAAATACAGGGATTTTTGGGAAGAATCGACTTCATTAGCCGATTTATCTCCCAACTCACAGCAACCTGTGAGACAATCTTTAAGCTGTTAAGGAAGAACTCCTCCATGAAATGGAATGAGGAGAGCCAGAATGCATTCCTTACAATCAAGAAACAGCTAATCAAAGCTCCCATCTTGGTACCACCCAGGGATGATGTTCCCCTATTTATGTATTTGTCCGTAAGTGACAATGCCATGGGCTGCCCGCTGGGACAGAAGGATGATATAGGCCTAGAACGAGCTATCTATTACCTCAGCAAAAGATTCAGCAGCAGTGAACACAAGTACACTCTGATCGAAAAGACGTGTTGTGCTTTAGCATGGGCTGCCATGAGGTTACAACATTATCTCCATGGTCACACAACCCATCTCATATCCCGCGTGGATCCTCTCAAGTACGTGTTCAGTAAACCCATACTGAATTATCGACTGTCCAGATGGCAGTTGATCCTACAACAATTTGACATCGTATATGTTACTCAAAAGTCCATCAAAGGTCAAGGAATTGCGGATCAACTGGCTGTCGCACCGTCAGGGGCTGTCGCATCGTCAGGGGATTTCAAACCCTTGGAGACGTATTTCCCCGATGAAGGAGTAATGACAATTCAGCAACACCATCAATACGATACACGCCAAACGTGGAAGATGTATTTCGATGGAGCTGTTAATATGGAAGGTTCTGGAGCTGGAGCAGTTCTAGTATCTGATACGGGGGAGCATTATCCCGTCGCCGTCAAATTACAATTTGTCAGCACCAACAATACGGCTGAGTATGAAGGCTGTCTTATGGGGCTAAAACTTGCCCATTCAATGGGCATCGGGCGGTTAACTGTCCTTGGAGATTCGGAGTTGGTAATCAAACAATCCACTAAAATTTATCAAACCAAGGTACTACATTTGATGCCTTACCATCAGCATGTCTTAAAGATGGCTTTGGGATTCGAAGAAATATCCTTCTACACATTCCTCATAATAGGAATGATTTCGCATACGCGTTAGCAACTTTGGCCTCCTTGATTCGCATATCAGACAAGGAACACTTGCCAAGCATCACAATTTTCGTACACAAGGCCCCATCCTATGGGAATTATGTTCGAGAAGTATCGGATGAGCTACCTCCCATCCACCATCCTTGGTATCAGCATATCAAGGAATATCTGCGAGATAGATCTACACCCGCTGAGGCGAGCCCGACTGAACAAAGGCGGATCCACCGACTGGCTATGAAATTTTACCTGAGTGGAGATGCGCTCTACAAAAAGATGCAGGATTAGGTCTCCTCAGATGTTTAGACAAAGATCAATCCCAAAGGCTTATGGATGAAATCCATGGCAGAGTCTGTGGCCCCCACATGAGTGGCCCCCTCCTTGTTAAGAAAGTACTCAGAACGGGACATTATTGGTTATCTCTCAAAGCTGATTGCAATGACCATGTCAGGAGATGCTATCAGTGTCATATTCATGAGAATGCTATACACGCCAGTCCACGGGAACTTCACAATATAAGTTCACCTTGGCCCTTCTCAATGTGGGGAATGGACGTTATCGGGCCCATTGAGCCTAAAGACAGTAATGGTCATCGATTTATCTTCACCATGATCGACTACTTCACTAAGTGGGTAGAAGCAGCCTCCTTCCCCAGGGTTACTAAAGAAGTCATCATTGCTTTCATCAGAAATAATGTCATTTGTCGATATGGACAACCAAAGGTGATTGTGTCCGACAATGCCAAGAACCTCAACAACAAAACGATGGGAGAATTATGCAGTAAATTCCACATTAAACATCTCAACTCAGTCATCTATCATCCGAAGATGAATGGTGCTGTTGAAGCGGCTAACAAGAACATCAAGAAGATTATGCAAAAGATGTCCACCAATCACAAAAATTGGCCTGACCAATTGCCTCTGACTCTGTTAGCCTACAGAACCTCAATACGCACTTCCACTGGGGCAACCTCCTACGCCTTAACCTATGGGATGGAAGCAGTGCTCCCCATAGAAGTTGAGATGGAATCCCTCAGAGTATTAATAGACGCTCAGTTGGATGAAGACCAATGGGTACAAGATAGGTATCACCAATTGTCTCTAATAGACGAAAGGCGAACCGCGGCTATCTTCCATGGTCAGTTATATCAGCAAAGGATTGCCCGATCCTAAAACAAAAAAGTCCTACTACGGCAATTCAGACAATATGACTTGGTTTTGACGAAAATATTGGACAACCAAGATCAGTCTAAGGGAAAATTTGCTCCTAACTGGGAAGGCCCGTTTATTGTCAAGAAAGTATTGACAGGAGGCGCTCTCAGATTGTAAGAAATGGACGGCGATGAATTTCTGCAACTCATCAAATTAGACACCGTGAAACGGTACTATGTCTGAAGTTACCCTCAAGTAAACATCCTCTTGGTAGACCATCAAGTCACCAGTCATTCAGGTTCTTTAAACCTTTACCACAAACAAATTTTCTACACTTTGCCCCTAAGGGAAACATACCTTTCAAGCCAGCAGCCTGGCTTTCTCCTTTGCGTTCCTACAACTTAGGTTATCCCACCGTGGATTGAACCTCTTGCATATATAGTTTGGCTACCCATACATGGGATCAAACTTTTCACCTGCAGTTTATCCTCAACCTAGGATTAAACTCTCTCCTCCCCGCACTCTGACTTGCACATGGGATTACGCTTTTCATCTCGCCCTGAGGGGCGAACTACGTCGACCTGATCTCCTCTTCAATAGGAGCACGTAGGCAACCATTTCATATGGCCTGGTCGAAATAAAATAAAAAAATAACAAAAACATTCCTACACCATTCCTGCCACATACAGCGTTGAACCTCTTACACCAGGTTCGAACTACGCAGACCTGATCTCCTCTTCAATAGGAGTACGTAGGCAGCCATTCATGGTGCGGTCTCACCCCCTACCAAAACACAAACCCTTGTCAGTTGGTACTGGGATCATCCTTCAATCCACTACATTTCATTCAGCTTCAGACCAAAGGGATGGAATTACCTGAACTCCTACTAAATAGGAGATTCGGCGACCATCTAAGCGGCGGTTGTACCTCAAAGAGCAACACCAATCCATAAGAGATGGAATTAACTAGGCTTCTCCTAAATAGAAGTACTGGCGACCATCTGTGGTGCGGTCAATCTCAAAGAGGAAGGCCACACTCCTCTCCTCATTTCCATACAGAAACCAGTCCCAAGACACCGAGAGATGGTAGGGATACATACAGATCGATGATCCATTCTGAACTATCCAGAGAAAACTCAATATCCATCCACCGAGAAGGAATTCAGAATACATCACGATCACAAGCCCTGAAGCTGCAGGCAAAATATCAAGCAAGCAGCAAGGCATATCTAAAAGGGAAGTGATCAAAAATATATTTCCTTGTCGTATATATAATGTTGTTTGATATACACAATGTAAACTGTACTTGACAAAATGGTTAAGCTAATCTGTGCAGGAAAAAATAAGATCATCTACAAGTTAGGGTATATGCGAGCTAACAAGCCCAACATGGCATCCCTCTAAGAAGATGGAGGTAAAGCTGTGGTCTCCTGTATGAGAATATCCATACGACTCAACAGATCTGTAGCCATCTGTATGGTGACCATATGATCATCAATATATGTGCTCATCTCTGCGATCATGCCAGTGGTAAGGGACCTCACTGCAGTACTATCTGTGACGGCTACATCTCGGTCAGATATGGCAATATCCCGCTCAACTATCACTGCATCTCTGGCTGATATAGCCTCATCTCGCTCAACGACGGCGACATCTCTGCGAGCCAAGGCCTCGTCTCTCTCAAATAGAGCGGCCTCCCTCCCATCAAGAGCAGTCGACATCATAGATCGAATTTGATCTCTCTCAAAGGTCATCAGATGAAGACTCTGCTCTAAGTACTGTGTCGAGTGCTGAATCACAACAGTACAGGTACTAGAAGAATCCAGAAGAAATGCTGGCAACCCAGCAGTGGGCTCCTCCTCGATGTAGGTATCAATGTCCTCCATGGGCTCTACATCATCTAACTCGCACTTCGGTACTGCAAATACAGCTGCAGCCGATAAAATCTATGTCTCCATCCACGCGAAATACTCCGCGAAATAACCAGGATGACTGACATAAAAAGCTGCTATCTCACGCCGATCCCAGCAGGCGTGTACCCGAGATCGATCCTCTACTGAGAGATACCGAGAAGCTGAATGATGACCTGTCGCCCCCTCAAAAGGATGAAAATCCTGGAACTGGTCGAACTGCGACATCACGGCCAATGGGTGATAAGTGGTCACTCCCCTCAAACCAGCCAGAGGGAGATAGTCCATGCCCGGAGCATGAGTAATGAAGCTGTATGGTGAGCTAAGCCCCGAACACGACAATATGTTGAATGGATCTCTGATATCTGCCAAGAATGTGGACCAGGACAGAGCATCTATACACTCTGATGGCTGAAAAGAGTATGACATAGCTACATCATGGGTGAAGCAGTACCCACGCCGTCTAAAAGTACCAATCGGTCTCAAGTGTGACATGAACCACACATATAGCATGATTGAACTCCCAGTGAACACTCCTGTAGGATACGTGCAACAATATGATGCCGACCGCATTGGTCTCTGCTACAATCATAGGTACAATGGTACGACCCTCCCTGAGAGCTCTCGCGACCATGGTAATGCCTATATCTATCTCATCCATATACCGCTGCATATACACATATGATAGTACACATAGCATCAGTACGTCAACTCTGGCCAAGGGCCAATGAGCCTCCGGTGTGGTGAAATCCCCGAAATGTCGTGAATAGCTATCCTCCGAGCCAAATCTATCGTACAGAAAATGCTGGAGTATCACGTGGCCAGATGTCAACTCATCATGTACCACTCTGCGCCTCAATCCTGTGAGAGTCATGAATCGTCTACTCATATCTCCCAAAGCTAGATGCATGCAAGGTCTGTCTAGAGGTAGCATCGTTAAATGTGCATACTCCTCCAGAGTAGGAGTCAACTCATGGGTGCCGAATCGGAATACCTGCCTATTCGGTAGCCAATGCTCTACCATCCCGTCCATAAATCCTATGGGAACTTGAAAAGTCAAAAATGTCATGGTATGCTGCAATAAATGATCTACAGTCACCCTATCTGGTGGTGACATGCTATCATACCACGATCTCATACCCGATGCCACCACTGACGGTGGTGTATGATCTATGCGGCTAACTGTCGAAGAAGACATCTGTGCGGGCCGTGTCATAAGACCATCCAGGGGTCAATACCAAATATCTCTAGACATACATACATATGCATAACATGATACATGCATAACAGATAATAGATGGCAATATGATATAGGGAATGAAAAAACAGTGCATACATTCCTAAGTATATCATCATCTAATACATCATCTCTGTACAGCTACAAATACAGGGAAATGGGGAACAGCCACCCAATATCTAACAGAGGCCTATCAAAAGATATAGCGAGAATGGGGCACAACCACCCAATATCGAACAGAGTCCTATCAAAAGATATAACGAGAATATACATCAGAAGAAGACAATAGTGTCGATGTCCACATCATCAATCCTGTCCACCTGGTGTAACTCCTCCTGAGTCACTGGATCTCTATCAACAGGGATGTCAGGCCTATATAAAGGAGGATCTGCGCCGACAAAACCGAATGGGTCACCTGAGGGGCTAGCGCCTGAGCTGGAAGGATCAAATGAAGTCACCTCTGTCGGGTCTCTGCCCAAATGCCGGATAAAAATATGTACCTGGTCCAACTGCCGGGTCAAACTATCAATCTTGGTCATATGAGTCAGATCTCGGACATAAGCTATCCAATCCGTCATCATCAAGGATCCTGGAACCATATCCCCAATAAACTATGTGGCGCGGGACTGAGCTCCAATAGTGTGAGGGGACCACCACCGATGGAACGTCTCCTGAGTACATGGACACTCTGACAATGCAAAACTGTCAACCCCCAACAATGGGATATCAATGGCGGGTGACTGCGATACAGGCCAATAACGCCTGCCAGGAGGCAAGATCGGTATACGAATCTCCCCTGTGGTGCTCCTAATAGCATGCTCTCCTAAACAGAGCTCCCACCCTCTATCTGTGAAGAGAGGAACTCTCCTAGTGGAAATCACATACTCGACTCCAGTCGGGTATCCATCCTCAAAACCCACAGTCAGGTGTTCCCCGGAATAGAGAAGCCATGTGATGGTGTCGGCCGTCAGCAACTCCAGCTGCATACGACATTGAGAGAATCCCTTAGCTACAGGGACCTCTGGCAGAATCGAATGATGCCATCGTCGTCCTCGTGGATAGGTGTCTAAACTTAACACACTCACGGGACGCAAGCATGGAAGCCTCTCATAGGCCCAAAACTGTCAAAACAAAGGAAAACATATGCTATCAGTTAACACTCTTAACCTATACATGGTAAATAAGAAATACTCACCAGCAGAAATGGGTAAAATCCTAGCGAAGCCTCGGTCAAACCCTGTGAGCGCATACGCATGCCCCGAAGGAAATAGGCAAAGGTGTAGGAGCCCCAATCATACTCTCCAATACGGTCCACATCACGTGTAGCGCTGATCAAAGCAAAAGATACCGTAGAAGAGTTTTCTACTATAAAGCAGCCTCTAATGATCATCAGGAACAATCGCCGCAGAACGCGATCCTTGATTTTGACATCATCAGGCATAGGACCTGAACGGACATTCCTGCCTTTGAGCACCGTCGCCGGAACCCCTAATAAGGATCTAGCGGCAGTAGGGGTAATATTTGCAATGCAAGGCACTGGCTCCACTCTAAACTCCATACCTGTGATAAATTGCCAATCCATAGGCGTCATCATCACCTCGCAATCTAGCAGATGGAGTGACTGAGTCTGATGAAACCATCGCTCAGACAATGCCCTGAGGTAACCCCAAGGACAACGACGGGGAAGGATGGAGAAAAATGCCCCAAATCCCTACTCATGCACTACCGCTCTATAGTCAGGATGAAGCGCCTGATACATGGAGTGAATGCTAAACCAGTTTCTCGAGGCTACATAAAACCAGGAACCTGCATGAAATGCAGATCAACATCAAAACCCTTTAATTCTCATCAATAGGAAAGAAGAAAGATCAAAGTCTAACACCATACCTCGTTAGCATGCAAATACATCGATGGATGTCTGGCCAAATCACCCAGCAATTCTGGGTTCACCACCTGAATGCTCGGAAGCTCCCTGCGAGGGACATGTGCAGCAGGGGCGAGATCCTCTATCAGAATATTTTCCTCCTCATCCTTATTGTTGGGAATATCTACCTGAACAGGACGTATCACCGCCTCCACCAACCGTCGAGGCTGTCTGAAAGAACGGGGATGAGGTACTTCAGAAACCCTCCGCCGTACACCAGAAGTGGTCCTATAGGAACTGCTCGACTGATCCGGATCCATAGTATCTGGACAACAAGTCTCCAAATCACCTCAAGAAGGGTGTGGTATTTCCTTACCTGGAGCTTTGCATTTTATGACTATATGCATGCATGCATTTACTTTAACATATATAATAGAGTTAAAATGCATGACTACCCAATGCCTACATTTGGAAAATGTTTGCCATAGTCCCATTTGAAAATAGGACTATCCACATGCATACAGGCATGTCTAGGTGGCCATTCAGTAGCACACCTGCCCCAAAGTCATATACATAATATATGCTTTAAAAATTAAAACCATCATGCATCAAGCCAACCTCAATACTAGGAGTACTTTGCCTTGCTACCTTATGGTCATTGGACCTTAAATAGGACAAAAAATAGCAGAAAAAGGTGCCAATTTGACTATCTCCAAAGTCAAATTTTTTCACATCATTATGTTCAGCATAGTTTAATACTAACACTTACTATGTTGAATATTTTTTATCTAGTCATTTGTGCATACATAATCACTACTATGTGTTTAGATGCATCTCATGCGATAACTCAAGATCCAACGGACAGAAATGAGAGAAAATACAGGCATATGTTACCAGGATAGTGTAGAACACTCGTACGGTGATAGAATTTGTAGAAAGCAGCCCGAACTCAGCAAATCTGAAGATGGCTCACATATTTTCCTTCGCGCAACAAGTTGAAAGTGACTTGTGATACCAACCTGCTAGAATTTGTCATCCACGGTTGGCCGCAGGCCCATCTGCGGCTGCAGTAGGTGCACCTGCGGCACTCCCATGCGGGTACCATCACTCCGGCTCGATCCAGTTCGAGTTGCAAAGGAGTTCTTACAAGCTAAAAAGACCAAACCCGGGATAAAAACGCTACGCGATTGAGCAGAATAGCCTGAAACCTTGGTTTTTCTGGATCCAACTGTGGCTTTCTTTTCATCCATTGGTATTCGGCCAAACACAGGGTTTACTATACCGATGAGTCAAGTCTTTGCATACCACATTCGACAATACTGTACAGAGGTCCGATGCCGTCAGCGTAAGGTTGTCACCCCAATTTTTTCACACAAGCTAATCCCGACGGGGGTTACAACGTAAAATCCCCGACGGGGGTTACAATGTGGAATCCCCAGCGGGGGTTACAACGCATGCTCATCCGTTAACACACAAATCAATGAAGATCAAGCAGCCTTGACATTATTACATCCGATAGCGATTTAAACCTATCAAAGCTCTGGAGCTATTCGACGTTTTCACACCCGACCGCTCAGATCCCCGGCGGAGGTCACAACGCAATGTTTCGGTAATCTACACGGCAGAAGAGGTCAAGCAGCCTTGATAGTATATCCTACAGGATTTTTTAGCCGTTGATTCACATGTTGGTGAAGTACACGTCAACGAAGGTCAGGCATCCCTGACATCATTTACTGTTGGCAGTAAACCCAACAGAATCTTGGCATATTCTGGCGATACTAACCAGGAGAGGTCAATGTCATCAAAGAGGATAGATGATGTAATATGTTATACACATCCTCAAATAGATCAAGCTTTATCCCCATAGATCTCTTACACAAAAGAGGTACATCTGTAGGATCAAGTCATTATCCATGAAGTTGATGAAAACTCCGACATCAACATCCTACCAGATTCAGATAACACATTAAATATGGTCATCGTTGCCAATCCCCAGTTGAAGCAACAGGGAGCCAGCAATCATCCCCAGCGTGTTGGGCCACAACCTCGTACACATGCATCATGTTGCTATCCATAGTATCATGTTTATCTTGTTGCATTTCAAGTGTCTAGGATTATTTATCCTACCCATGCATCGCCATGCATGAGTATGATAAAGAGGGGCATCTGTAGACACTCAAAATTTTTTGTACACCTATCACTAACATTGCAGGATAACAGATTCGTCCTTTAAGAGGGAACCCTGAAACACGATCCATATCCATGCCGGATACTACCGAAAGTTCAGCATCAACCCCGGATCGCAATCTGGGAGTAACAATTTCAATCTCGGAGATAACCCCGAGGCATGCAGATATAATACCAGAACACACACCGGAGAAGACCGATTAATCTCAGAGATAACCCCGAGGTATCCAGTCTCAGTCCCAACCATGGGAATAGCCACCAACCTTGGTGATAACCCCAAGGAATGCAATTTCGGTGATAACACCGAAAATGCTTGTTACAAATGCAACCAGCTTCAATCTCGGCGCTCACAACAAGATCCACTGTACTAGCCTGGCGATAACTTCGGGAAGACATACACACCTCAAAGATCACAATGAGGACCTTCAACAAATTGCAGCAGTCCAATCTCAGTGAAGCTGAGCAACGCCTGCTTTATCAGCCCAATTCGGCGATAACACCGGTGAGGGGCAACATCTTCATCTGACTAACACGATGTCACGCCACTTCGCCTCAACATATCTACGCAACAATGACCCACAAGACTAATCAATCCCGAGTGACTATTGTGCGGGGTAACGGATGAAAGTTGAAGCTTGAAGACCGGAGGGCACCGTCCCATCTTCAATGACTTCACACAAACTCTAATCACATGCCATCGTATAACTCTCGACAACGGCAGTCTGAAATAGGTCCTGTATACCTCAAACGGATGCCCAGATTGCACTTCTGAAAGTTCGAGTGGACATTACAGTGCCTGAGTACACGTACTTCGAGATGACCCGAGCTGAAAAACCCGGGCCCACCCGGGTTGCCTCTGGTACACCTGCGGCTCAGCCGCAGGTACACCTGCGACTCCACCCTCTATAAATAGAGGGCTTGGGGTGGCCATTTTGTAAGAGAAAACGTCGAGGAAGCCCTGCCCAATTTGCTCTGCACTCATCCCAGGCAGTGTACTTTCCCCTTTTAAACACCTGTGAGCTCATATATAGCCTTTTTGTACCTACAAAAGTCTGTGTTTACTCACTCTAAAGATATAGAAGTCTTATTTTGCAGCCCACTGTAAGCCTTCTCACACACTTTAGAGTCTTTCTCTTCATTTTTGCACACACCCTTCTACACGTTGAGAGTCGTGTTGCTTGCTTTTGCCCAGACTTCGATTCGTGGTTTCATTTCAGTCTATATATATATATATATATATATATATATATATATATATATATATATATATATATATTATATTTACATATATTGACTAACATTATCGAGTTATGCCTCGATTGAGCCTAGACTTCGGTCTGGAGCATTTATTTTCTTTCCTATATATATATATATATATATATATATATATATATATATATATATATATATATATATATATATATATATATATGTATATATATATTATATTTACATATATATTGACTAACATTATCGAGTTATGCCTCGATTGAGCCTAGACTTCGGTCTGGAGCATTTATTTTCTTTCCTATATATATATATATGAACTGTGTGTCGAACTCTGTTCGATGAGCCTAGACTTCGGTCTGGAGCGTTTACCTACTTTAATATATATATACTTATATATATTATCTGTGGTCGAACTTTGTTCGATGAGTCTGGATTTTACAACTGGAGCGTTTACGTGCTTTAATATATATATATACTTATATATATTAACTGTGGTCGAACTCTGTTCGATGAGCCTGGATTTTATATCCGGTGCGTTTACATGCTTATATATATATATATATATATATATATATATATATATATATATATATATATATATATTTACATATCGTCCCACCTGGAGTTTACTTTGTGGTGGTTGACCATTCTTACAGCTTTCTGTACATTTCGTCCTACCTGGAGTTTACTTCATGGTGGTTGATCATTTTTACATCTTTCTGTACATTTCGTCCCGCCTAGAATTTCCTCCGTGGCGGTTGATAGCATTTATAGTTTTATTTACATTTCTGATCCCCCATGGAGGTACTTCGTAGTTGGTGATCATGTCTGTATATATATATTTACAGCTTTTATAAATATATACTTGCTTACTGCGTTTATATCAATTGCGGCATCATGTGAGCCTAGGAATCATGTGATCACAGATTCATTCTATTGGATCTAGATTCGGTTCCCGTGATGGACATTTTCAGCTGTAAGCAGCTTGTAAATTATTCTGCGATGTTTGGATTTCCTCAGATGGTTTACATACCCAATAGGAATTCAGCACCTTTTTGTACATTATTTTCATACGGATGCCTCAAATCTGTCAAATAAAATCAATCCAGCCGAAAACGAAATAAAATGGGAGTGTAAAAGGTCTCAATTACTATTGAGCACCAGGTTTTGAAAAACCTCTTTTATAAAACATCACTGTCATATCTTGCTAAAATTGAATTTTTTCATAAATTCAAACCATGTGTATATAGGTGCGAACAAGGCCTCGCACTACTTCTAAATAACAACACATTGACCCACATACACACACATTCAGATAACAATTTCTTGAAAAGAGGTGATCACCGTGGTAACACGGATGTCGGGGGGTGCCTAACACCTTCCCTCCGCATAACTAAGTCCCCGGACCCTAATGAATCTCGGTTTCACCGACCCGTTTAGTAGTGTCACATCACTGGGTCAATGTGCAAACCTTTTCTCGGTTGTGTTGGTACAACCATTTAAAAAATCAACTGGCGACTCTTAACAGTCCATCGTCAACATTATACATGTCGGACCTTTTTCACTTGTTTTTTCAAACAAATCTCACCTAAAATGAGAACACCAAATGACAAGTAACGGAAAGGGACAATTAAAAATCCCGATGTCGACACAGTTCCAACTTAAAGTTAATGTGCGTGATTAGTTTTGTAATAGTGTTGTAAGATATTAATGCTATGTGTTAAGTAAGCTATGAATTATGTATTAAGTTAAGGTTACTCGACCTTGGAGAATAGTGTGTAATGTATTGTATAAACAATTTATGTTTATATCTTCCGCAAATATAGTAATAGTTATAGAAATAGTATACCAGATCCTTGGTGATTAGGACCGGGATTTGGGGATGCTACATGTTACACTAATGATAATTCTCCGCCCATACAAAGAATTGTTCAACTTAACAACTATATCGCATAAGAAGCTAAGTGGTTCTAAAATCACATACAATTTCCCCACCCATACAAGGAATCATACAACTCAGCTGCTGATATGAGTCCCCAATTGAAATTTTTACAACTTCTAAATTTCTCTTTACTTAATACGAATTTTCTTTAATTTATATACTATCCTTCACAACTTAATCTAAGTTCTTCTTCCCGTACTACTTCATAGTATCCTTGATTCATAACATTAGCTATAAATCATTCATCGTTTAACAACTCATCTGTTACTACGAATCACTATGATCACGTGGTGATCTTCTTATCCTTCTGTCTACGATTATAGTCTTAGGTACTCCTACCTAATGTTTACACCTATTAGCTCTGATACCAACTTATAACGCCCCGAAATTAGGTCTATCTTCACACCCAGATTCCGTACATCACGAGTACATCATTCATCTAACATACATCATTATATACTGAAATATAACGACATACACTCTCAAATCCCAAGTTCTGGAAACCTTATAACCTTTTTCATTATAAATAATAATAAATACATTATTCATTTCATTATACAAGAGTGACTTTTATCTGCCACCAAGGATACATAATAGTTCATTAACTAGTCTATAGTTTAGTTTTATCTTTCTACATTACAAGTCTTCACTTGATCTTCTCGCTCATTCATATTCTGAATGGCACTTCATCTGGATACCGTCAGCTTAATCTTTGCGGGATCCTTAAGTTCTTCTAACCTCGTTCGCTGAAAATGTTTTTCATTTAAAAGTAGGTGTAAGCATTCAATTGCCCTGCAAGTCATAACAGTTGAACAAACAACTTCAAGAGTTTAAACATTTCTTCAGAAATTCGATAACCGAACAAAGGTTATGAAGCAGCTTGAATAATAGGAATAGTCTCGATTCCTATCATCTTAAAACATTAGTCACTTTTATTTTGAAATACTTTCATTCCTCTACCTTTTTCATACACATCCACTCTGGATAGAATCATTAGCACAGACTTAACAATAACGATTCTTATATAAACAGAGCATACTTTTATTGAACAGCTCAATCACAGAACAGTTCCTATCATAGAAACACCGATGTGTTCAATTTGTGGCACAAGGTCTTATACATACAACCACCTTGTACATACATTGCACATATGCACACAGACAAGACTTCTCAAGTTCAACATCTGAGAAGTTTAAGAAACTAGCATTCATGTAATATGAATGAAATTAGGAAACTTACCTTACGCATAGCTACAGCTTACACTGAACTGCTCATTCCAATTCCTATATAACACATAAGGAAAAAACATAAACACCAATTAGTCATATATTGAACTTACGCATTGGTTTACTTAACTTTACTTCTTAAGGTTCGCGTTCTTGTAATATAAGTTTGCGCGACTAACTTCCTTTACCAGTTTACGGCTTTATGACATACGGAGATGTCTTACTCAAAGCGTTCATCATCTTTGATGATTTGCATTCTTATTTTCTTCTTATAACTTCTCTAGGACTCAGCACACATCGCGTCTCTGCTAGTAGTCCATATGGTACTCTGAGTGGTTTCCCACAAACAACCAACAAACAAGTTCCCGTCTCATCTACACTGCCATCACATTGAGTTAGATCGGTTGCCAGTTTTGTATATACCTTCGCTCTCTGAAGGAATTGTTTAGCCCAGCTCCCATATGTCAACCATCGAAGGTTACGATTGTACCAAAACCTAAATTTATCTTAACTTATCCGAACAATTAAACTTAATATTCGTTAAATCAATTTCTAATTCTTTATGACTTTCTGGCACCTAAATGCCATACATCAGGATTCATTCCTTATTCGACTCATATTCAGCTTTCATTAATCTTATTTAATACTTTCGTTATCCCTTACATGAACCTCATGTTCATTATTCGTTCTTAGTGTCGAAGCCATACTGATCGTTGTATGCTAAGACCGATCGTCCATTGCAACAACGTAGCGATCACAGCGTCTATACGGTTCACACTTATCTCTCATTACCACAACCATAACATCAAAATGTTATTCATTACCCCCATCACTCAACGTCTAAGAAATCACAATCATAGCAATCCCTCACGTTCGTTCATCGTGACTACGGTCCCCAGATATCGGTTCCGTAACCCGTACGTAAAATCTTTGTCTTTTAATCTTATTTAATCTTTACATTCAACCCTTAATACAGGTTTAATTCACTTGATTAAGTGTTACATTAATTGGACATTATGTTCTTTATCATCCCTTACGTTTCCCCCCAAGAGCTGAGCAGTTAAAAGCTCATCTCTGGCTTTTTCCCTACACTGGCGCTGCGACGCCACCCTCTCCTTTAACTCTCACACCGTGGCACGAGTTGGTAGTACCTGGCTCCCCGTTCTGGCGCTACAGTGGCACATAACAAAGCATGGCTGGCACCGCGGCGCCAAGCCCTAATTCTAGAAAATTTCTCTAAGTGTTAAATCCACTTTGAGACGCTTACTTCCCAATCTCATAACTTCTTCGTTATAACTCAGAACGAGGTCGTTCCAAAACCATTCTCTTCCTTATCTTACGTACTTCAATACCCCTCAGACAAAACTTCATTCTGAATTTGTTAACATGCCATTCGACTGGCTTGATCTTCACCCTTCGTTCATTTTTACGCTTTTAGTGTTCTTCGCTCGTTCGTCCGTAATTCGGTCATCAGAACTCAGAACTCATTCGTTCTTGAGTCCACGACTCACATTTTCTATGTTCTCTTACTTCCTTATGAAACCCTACACGTTTGAGTTCATTTACTAACTTTCTAATTCTCGTTCGTCTTTTATAAAATTTTCGCCATAACTTCGTTATTGCTGAGTTTTAATCCGTTCTTCATGAATGTTTCTACCGTTCCTAACCAAGCAATAAGCAACTAACTTATACACGATGGTTTTAAACTTGTCCATCAACAACAATTATACTATGATGGTTTTAAATTTGTCCATCAACAACATTCTTCGTGTTCTTCGTTCGTTCTTCATTTTTTTAATCGATATTTTGGATTACGATTTCACTTTTTATTGAAATTTGATATTATAGAACACCATTCCTTACTTATTTCACCTACTCATTCATAATATTCATTCGGATTGCTCAAAATCCTCACGAATCTTATACTTCCTTAAGAAATTTACAAACTAAACTTCTAATTATTATTTCTTTATTTTCTTATGATTTCAACCATATGAAATCATTACTAACATCTTTTACTCCTTATTCTCATTAAGTTATGTTTTAAACATATTAAACTTAAAGAAAATATTAGAAGAGACTAGGGTTCGGATTATCGTTCTTCTTTAAAGCCCAATGAATTAAGTAAGTAAGCCCAAGTCAAGGCCCTATGTTAACTAAACACAAGCCTAATCTAAGAATTTAAACCGCGAGTCGAACCGGTGGGTTACGGGATGGGTAAAACCCATGGGGCAACCCATGGGATGATCCAAGAGAGAGTGGGTTGGCCACTTGATGGCCAAGTAAAGTGGTAAACTTGATCACCAAGTACTTTACTTGGTGATAAAGAAGGGAATAGTAAGGAGGTGGAGAATTGGACCATTTTGCCCTAATGTTACTTTTTTATAAATACAAGGAAATTGTTGGTCTTTTGTTGTTTTACAAAGCTTGACCAATATATATTGAGAGAGAAAAAGAGCTAGAAACACTTAATCAATCTTCTTCCAAGCAAACCTTTAGACGTTTATCAAGAACGTGAAGTATGTCAAAGGAAAATTCTCATAAACCGTAATCTTCATATTTTTCGATTTCTTTCTCGTAGAAGAATCGTAGATTGGTGGAGCATATTTATTAAGGAGATATAAGGATGTCTATTAATGATCAAATCATTGATAAGTCATGACCAAATATGAATCATAAGATTTACGTAAGTTAAAAATCGTAGGAAGTCTTGAACGTGAACGTAGTTATGAATGAACGATTTGAAAATCGTTATAGCTAAGGTATGTGCATATTGGTTGGTTAGGATGTAGGTGATAAATCAATGGAGTGTTCCATTTGATTTGTCTTATAGAACACGAGTAACGAAGTTATGGTGAATTTTGTGAAAATAGACGTTAAACGTCGAAAACGTGAAAATCCCGGATTAAGGGTCAAAAGTTATCGTGTGACTTAAAAACGTTGGTTTCCAATGTCAACACGTGAGATAAGGTAATTAAGAGTCGTTGGCGAAAGAATCGTCGCATTCCGACTTATAACGAAGAAAACGAGTATTTAATGGTCGAAAACATTAAACGAACGCTCAAAAGTGAATTCCGAGTTAACGGATTTGAAAGTATGAAATTCTTATTTGAATACATAGAGGGTGTAATTTGTAAGCTGTGGGCTTTCGAATAAACTAATTCGGCTATAAAACGAATAAATTATGAAGCTGGGAGTTTCGTTAGAAAAATAAACTATTTTGGCCAACTGGTGCGCAGGTGTGGCGCCGCAGCACCAAGCCCAGTATAATAGGTCGCGCCGTAACATCAAACTTGGTCGTGTCTCCTGTTAGTTGGCGCCGCAGCGCCGTGTTTACATAGGGATGCCGCGCCGCAGCGCCGGCAGTGTAAAAATGTTGATCAAGTTAGGTTTTTGTTCCAATTGAATGTAGAACTAAGGTAAGACATTGAAGGTACTTAATGTAAATAATAAAACTGACCTTAAATTACTAATGAAGTGATAACGTTAGAAGATTTAGCATGGTTTAATAAGAATTAAATGAAGAATACGAGAACATAATAAGCGCAACGTGAATGATGTTCAACATTGGTAGTTCACCACTGATGATCGAATGTTGGTTAATAACGTAAGGACGTTAATAAGCCGTAACGAAGTATAAAAGACGGATTGACTTTATTAAACAAAATTAATTCAAGTAAGACATAGAAGAGAAAGAAGTTGGTTAAAGCTATAAAGTTAGTTTGTTTGATAACTAATTACAGTGTGCTAAGTGAATATATCATGTAGATCCTGTAAAGACTGAGAATTGATTGAATTATATATTCGAAGACACTTGAAGGCAAGTCTTTCTTAACACTTGTCTAGCCTCCGTGTTAGCCAAGTTTTCTATGATGCATGTTTTGAAGTGCATGAATGGTTCTAAAGAAAGAGTCGATGCCTGATTTAACTCGGCTAGACTAGTATTGAAGAATTGATTGATTTATTTACAAGTCTTTCCTTATAGAACTGTTAACTCTATCCTATGCCAAGTATGTGGTACGGATGAGAAGGTAAGTTTGTCTATGTACAAACAAAAGTATTTTCATCGATTATTCGATGGGCACGCGAGGTTGCCAAATGTTAAACGTAAATACGTTTAACGAAAGAGTGTTTATCAATATAGAGTATAATAGGCTGATCAACTAGAAGTGCTCGTAAGTAAAGACGGATGGATGGCCTTAGTGCCGGATACGTTCATGGTCTATTGACCGGTTCGAAAATCCTAAGCTATGATATATATACTTTGGAATTGTTGCTATGAAATGAGAAGTACTAGCCAAATGTTTCATAGTGCTTCATAGTTAATTGTTCAGTTATGGAAGGTGTGACAACCCGGAAAATCAGATTGTCAAGAATTTAAGTTAAAGAATTAGTTATTAATAAAAATGAATTTTTATTAATACTATTATGTGCTATGTGTTCATTAATAGTTCTATAACCTAGAATGATTATTAATCGGGAGAATTCTGGCTACGAGCTAAACTGAACGAGTAAGAATTTTCAAGACGAAAATGAAATTTTTCCGGGAACAAAATATTTTTCGGGGAAAAAGACGAAATAGGCACTATTCACCAGTTTCTGCTCGGAGAATTATTTTGAAATTTCGAGAAGTTTTTGATTGCGTGAAATCTTAAGACGTGATGGAATATTCAATAATATTTCAGTTATGGCAAAAAAGAAGTTTTCACCTTCGGACTCAAAACCTAAGGGTTAAGAAATGTGAGTTCCGAGAATTTTATGAGCATGTATAATGATTAGGGTTATTATGCGTGAGAAATAAGAGTATGATACGAGTTATTATACGAGTATAGTATGAAGAGTAGTACGACGTATAATACGAATATCATACGAATGATATACGAAGAGAATACGAGAATACGAGAAAGGAATGCGTAGAATACGATCGTAGAATGCGTAAAGTCTTAATGGACTTGGTGTTCATGGACTTTGTAGAATCTGTAGCATCCCCAAATCCCGGTCCTAATCACCAAGGATCTGGTATACTATTTCTATAACTATTGCGGAAGATATAAACATAAATTGTTTATACATTAAACTTTTACACATCATTCCCAAGGTCTACAACCTTAACTTAATACATACCTTTAATATCTTAAAGGTTTACAATGATATTTTCGTCAGAAAATTTAATAGATCTAACTGCATAATAGCTTAATCTTGGACTTTATCTTCGCTTCTGTCTTTACTCAAGCTTTCATCTTAATCTGAAAATTTTATCATGATATAACAAGGGTGAGCATCAAATTTGCCCAGCAAGTTTAAATTCAATAAAGATATATCATGATTGAAAAGAATGAATAAGCTTTCAAGTTTTCAACAATATAATAATTGTGAAATAACATGAATCAAGTTTCAATAATTTCATGACTGAATCAATAATATTTGAAGGTCAACAATGACCATAAACAATTTAACTGAACCTTATGGTAATGAAGGTGATCAGCCTTTCATACCTGATGAACATATGCAACATACACTAAGTGCGAATCAATAATCAGTGTAGACGTGAATAATCAACAATAATCATTCACTAACATGCTTTGAACATACAACTCAAGTTTGAGTTAGGAAAAACTTGCCTGATTCGTTGACTACTGCTACGCAGTTTAAGTTAACTTCTTTTGGTAAGACCTATCATTAATAATAAGATTGGTCTTTCAATCAGCAATTTTCTACTTTGTATCATAATACAATTACTTTGTCAATAGCTTATCTAACACTTAATCAAATATTAGATAACATCCTAACACATCGGTATTATTATCATTCTTGGATAATTATTCAATCACTGTATCATATTCATTATGATTAAACACTTAATCTTTCATATTATAAACTCTTTTCTATAATCCAGCAAAATGTTTATAATTCAGCAAACTGTTTTCTCTAATTCAGTAAGCTGTTTTCTCTAATACTACAATCCAGCTAGCTGGATTCATAATTCCTTCAACCTAATGACCAATCCAGCAGACTGGATACATAACTCCTTTAATCCAGCAAGTCAAACTGCAATCCAGCAAACTAGATTACAAATCCAGCAACTAGATTGCAATCCAGCAAGTTGGATTCAACATATTTTCAATTCAGTAAACTTCTTTTCAATCCAGCAAGCTGGATTCATCAGATTTTCTAATCTAGCAAGCTGGATTCCATATCCGTACACGAAAATACCAAATCAACTTATTATTTTTTTATCCTTTGTACAAACATGTATACACATATTTCATACACAAAAAGTATTTTTCCAAATTTTTCAACTTCCTTTGGTATTTTTTAAAAATCATTTTTAGTTAATTCCTTAAGAAATTAGCTACCTCGTACACAACTCCGGAAATTCCCATCTCTTGGCACAATCTTATACGTCTTAATGTGACACTCCAGTTTAAATTTCGTGGCCATCGGAGTTATAGAACTCCGGTTATAGCCATTTTCGTCAGAAAATCACAGAAATTGAAATGGTCATAACTTGCTCATTTTAACTCGGAATGAGCTCATTTTTGGACAGTAGGTACTTTATACCATATATTTTCATGTCCCAAAAGGTCAGAATTTATTACATAAACTAAGTTGCCAAAACAGCCCTCGCAAAAATTTGGGCAGCAACTTTTTGGCATAAAACAGTTTTAGAGTCCTTTGCTAAAACAGTCATAACTCTCGCGTTTTAAAACATTTTTGAGCGATTCTTGAGCCCACGCGAAGCTAACTTCCAGGGCTACAACTTTTATCTAATGATGTTTTTCTAAAATCCGAACACATCAGTCCAAAAATTTTGTAAAAGGAGACTGTTCGGGATTGGGTTGGACAGTTTTGATTATGCTTCTTCCGAACGTCATAACTACCTCCTCCGGAGTCGGAATTAGTCCGTTCCGGAGTCTATGGAAAGCTTATTCAGTGTACTAGAACATACCAGAACCCCAGAATTTTTAAAGCACAAAAAGTGGACGAAAAAGCCCCCGTTACAGACTGCCCAAAAACAGTTCCTAGAAAAACGGGACTGTTTTCACAAAATCAGTCATTACCCTATGTAAACATAACATGTTTGAGTGCTACCACTTGGGTTAACTAGTAAACACATATATCTAACACCCCTCTTTGACGGATAGCAAAAAGGAGCTATAGATTTAAAACGGTGGATTTTCAAAGTAATTAGAAATTTTGGGTTTTCAAAACTAGAAAAATAAATTTTCTTTTCCTTTTGGGTTCCACCAAATCAACACTCAAATTGGGTAAATCCATACTTGAACCTATGGAAAACACTTAGATCATAGGGGTTTGCACATCCAAAACAAAATCCCCTTTTATCAAATTACAAAAATAAATAAAGGAAGAAATTATACCTTTACTTTATTATTCTTCTTCTTCCTTCTTCCATGGAGTACCTTCTCACTCCTCTTCTTCTCCCGCATGGGCCACCGCCCCTCCTCTCTTACTCCTCCATGGCTTCGGCCACTTCTTCTTCTCTCTCTTTTCTCTTTCCCGTTTCTTTCTTTTCTTTCTTCTTTTTCTCTTTCTCTCTCTTCTCTTTTCTTTCTTATCTCTTATCTCTTCTTATCCTTCCAACTCCTTATAAAATCCGGCCATGTGGCCATATTATCCTCAAAAAATTAATTTCTTTTCCATTCTTATTTAGCATGCCAAATGTCCAATATGTCCCTCCTTAATTGTGCTTAAATTTTGGGCACCATTTCCATCTTTTGGGCTATCAATAATTAATCTATTGGACCTTCAAATTAAACTCTTTAGGCCATTGAAAAAAAATTATCATATTTCAATGTCTTTCCATTTTACCCACCCTAACTATTTAATTAGGGTATCCATTCCAAATATATAGAATTTAAGTCCTCACTTTAGCACATTAAATTCTATAACTCAATTAAACTTGTTTTAATTAAGTTATAAAATTAATAACTTGAGATAATTAAAATATATCTCTTAACTTAATATTATTTTTAATATTATTGTTCTCCCATAAGTGGGCCTAGTTTGGGCCCTTAATTAAACTCATAGAGCTAACAAATTTAATTGTTTTACTTACTCACAAAAACTAGCTTGGGCTCGCTTAAATAATATTACCTCCTTAGCCCATTAAATCTAATTCTTTTGGACTCTAAATAAATTATTGGGCTATGATATTATTATAGTCCATTACTTTTAATACTTTTAGGCTTCAAATTTAGTTTCTTTGGGGTCATATCAAATTTATATAGTCCAACACTCTTAATATTATTCCCTAATTAGTTAATTAAGGTTTTTCTCACACTAGAAAATAAATTTCTTACTCGTGCACATTAATTTTCTTAACCCAATTAGACTTACTATTATTAGGTTATAAAATTAATTAACTGAGATGTATAAATAAATCTCTTAATGTTGGTATATACATAAATACTAATATTCTATCATATTATAACCTCTTAGGTTATTTAATTACCACACCTAATATATATATTAGGTTACATAACTTAATTCTTAATTCACTTGAATTAATTCTATGACCACTAAATAAAAGTAACCCTTTAGGTCATTTAAATCTCATACCATGTTTTAATAACTTATTTAAGTTATACAATTTATATTGTATAATTAAATTTAATTTCCTCCTCCTCTCTATAAATTGTTTTCAAACAATTTATTTATATATTAAATATATAATTTAATATATTCAATCATTTATTCAAATATGAATTTAATTTACTAACTACCTTGATACCAATATTCATATCTACATATTGGATCTCATCTCATATTTTAGTTTTACATCATTGGTATAATATTAAATATTATATCATTATCCATATAACATCTTTCACTTCTCACACTGATTTTGACTTTTCTCCATAAAAAGTCAACTGTTGACTTTGAACAAAAGTCAACCTTTACACACTTTGTGTTTACTGTCCATTTTGACTAATCTTGACGTTCCGGACGCAACCGAGCAGTCCATGCTTCAAAATTCTATCTCTAACTCAAATTTTGAGTTTTCAATTACTCCCTTCTTATTGATAATCGTAATAACTAACGACTTTAAACTTATTTATCTTCTTATTTGCCATTCAAGGCCAACGTTCAAGCTATGTTAATTACTAACATAGTTTTATCTTGATCCTTATATCAATAACTTAATTCATCATTCCTCTTGCAAAAATATATGTAGCACCTTACTAAGTATATATATTTCTATACATATACTCATCTTCGTTTAACCTCATAGCTTTTCTTCCTGTGAAATCTTATCTCCTTAATAAAATTTCCATATGTACTTATATAACATTTCTTAGACTATTCAGTTCACACCGAATTTACAGGTATCGTAATACCTTATTCTCGATATTCCTTCAAGTACATATTAATTCATTTCTAGGGTTTTGAAATTTTGTAACCCATATTTCTTTATTCTCATTCAATTAAGAAACCATATAGGTTCTTCTTAAAAACTTTGAAATCTTTAAAATTTCTTCACAGAAACGGCAATTCCATACACTTATTTTCTGTCTAGGTTCATCTTATAACCTTTAATCCATCATTTTAGGATTTTAATAATTATCTAAATTCTCGGGTTGTCACATTCACCCCTTCTTCTAAGAATTTCGTCCCCGAAATTAAAGCATACTAATCTCTGCTTATTCTCTTGATCAAAACTAGGTTTTTAACTTAACCTTTACAATTTTCTCCTTTGAGGATTTCTCATCTATTATCACATTTCACCATAACTACTCACTAGGAGTTTACATCTTCTAAACATTCAACAAAATTAGGTTGTCATAATAACCTTTATTCAATCATCTCAGATTCTACTCGTACTCAACGAGTTCACACTATTCATATCCATAATCACATACTACCCCAACATTACTCTGAGGAGTTTAAAATATTTTTATATCTGTCTGAGGGATCATAAAATCATGATCTTTGAGGTTTAGGGTATTTCTACCTGCTACCTCTTTCAATTAAGAAAGAAAGGTACTCTACCTCTGAAATATTTTATATTTGGTATGTTTACAATCACAAAGAAGGTAAACTACCGATGCGGGTACTTTAGAGGATCAGTCTGTTGTACCTTAGTAATCGGAACGACTATATGCGTTCTTAGATTGGAATATTTTATCCCATTAGTATATCCCCATTTTTAGGGTTATTCACCTCAGACTCATCATAAGATTCCGCACCAAAGCAATTTGGTTCGGCATAAGCTTTCAAAGAATACTTTGAATTTTATAAACATTTGTCTTGCTGAATCAAATAGCTTAGACGCATATCAATCATTCGAATTTCAATCGAAACATTTCTAGCCAAATTTAGTTGGCAATAAATTTTCTTTAAAATTCTTAAAATCATTTTATGACGTCATAATACCGCACTGCATTTACAGTCCGTTTGAGGATTCCGTCATTGTGTGACTTTGTCATACTACATCATTCCATAGTGGGCTGACGATCTTTAGATCACATACCACACTAGGTAATTCTGCATTGATAACTCCATCATTTTTATCATCTCTGCATCAGGTTGCATGATGCATTAATGATATAAAAATATATTTTGATAATTCAAATCATTTTCGTCTAGCCGAATCAATTAGCATAGACTCTTCTTTAAACCGTTCAAAAATCATTTGAAAATCATCTTTGGTGTCATCATGCCACAACAGGTAACGATGTGTTTGTGGCCCGAAGTCCACACCTACACACTTGTCACCATGTGTTGAGGATAACAAAAATTCATTTCTAAAAGCACATCAGTGCGAATTTAGCTTGATGTCAAAAACATCGAAGTCTAGCATAGCTAGAAGATTTGGAATACCTATGCTTCCATCAACAACTTCAATTTCTCTAATGATCCATTGCTTAATAAATCTATCTATTTCTATCATCTTCAATTCTCCAATCTCAACATAACTATACCAGTTCGTCAAACTTACCACACATTATGAGTTCAGGAACTTTCCACAATCATATGAGTTTAAGAACTTATCCTAGTCAGACCTTTGGCGTCCATTCGCTGAGGGGTTCATAAACATTTCATATAATTATGAGTCACGAACGTACCATAAGTATGAGTTTTAAGAACTCGTACTTAACCTTATATTCTCTACCTATTCGTTATACACATGAGAAAAGAATCACCTTATCAACATGCATATAGCAAATAGCGCGAAATTAGGTTCCAATGATTATCAATACCAGAAACTAAGGGGTTGTCAAACCAAACTCGGCCACTAATCAATATAGGAAGCTAAGCGGACAATTCTCCGCCCATACAAAGAATTAGTCAACCTAACCACTATATCGACCAGGAAGCTAAGTGATTCTAAAACCAAGTACAACTCCCCGCCCATACAAGGAATCATACAACTCAGCTGCTGACTTGAGTCCTCAATTGAAATCCCTCACCATTCTAACTTTCTCTTTTCTTAATACGAATTTTCTTTAATCCGTATCTTAACATTTGCCACTCTTTTCTGAGTTTACATCGTACCATTTCATAGTACCTTCTCTTTATGGCGTCAGGCTATATCATACCAATCACTTAACATATCTTATGTTATTCAATGATTTAATCTGATCACGTCGTGATCTTATTTGGTAATCATTTCTCCTTATACTTATGATCGTTTTATTTTACGATCTTCTTATTCTTCTCTTTAATCATAGTATATTATGATTTTATTAACACTTCTCATCTTATAGACATAGTCTATTTATTATTACTTTTTATCTCTATTATTGGAGTCAGGTAACTCCGGATTCTTATCCTTATAGCTCTTCAAGATTCTTCTTTGAATCTTAATTATCTTACTCTTAAATTAATAATGAATTTCCAAAAATTCATCTCTTATCACTTAAACTCTATTCGAGTTTATTACTTATCATCTCTCCGCGGTTATATCCTAAGGTACACCTACCTAAGGTTTATAACCTACAGCTCTGATACCAACTGTAGCATCCCCAAATCCCGGTCCTAATCACCAAGGATCTGGTATACTATTTCTATAACTATTGCGGAAGATATAAACATAAATTGTTTATACATTAAACTTTTACACATCATTCCCAAGGTCTACAACCTTAACTTAATACATACCTTTTGTAACGACCCCAAAATAGGTCCATTCCATCCAACCCATTTTGAGTCGCCAAATACATGGTACAGAAAATAACTACAACTTTATTACAACAATTGTCGTGCAAAATACAACAACACATATGCTGTGAGTTTGGATACAAATATATACCAAATGTGACTCATGTTCCAACCGTGGACATCACCTCACAATGACACCTTACATAAAGGTATAGTCAAAAACTGTTTTGGAAATTAGAATCTTTGGGAAGTGCTCAAGGAAACCTTCGTACATGGGAGGCCACGCGTCTAGGTTATGATAGATATCATATGGCCACAGAATTATCCTTGGTTGACCCAATAGACCCCAAAGAAAAACGAAAAGATTACTATCATATTCTTCCCAATGGTGAGTCTTCTCTTGACTTATCATTATCTCCACTGTCTCTAATTGAGAATTATACTTCAAACAAACACCAAGATTATATAGGTAGTGCTCATAGATATACTCAGCAAGTGGATGAGCACATCCCTGTCTTATGATGACACGAGGTTGTATGTCATTAGACATCTTGTATGATAGTGACAAAACACCCTTCCAACGTTGGGTTCGCCTCACCCTATTTTCTTCACCAAATATAACTACTAAATGATGACCACCGTTCTATTCCCTTGTTACCCCCGCTCGACCCAGCTACACTCTTATTACCTAAAAGGAATTGTGAAGCAAAAGGGTGAGCACAACTAGCTCAGTAAAGAATATCATGACTAAAGATAATTAAATTATCAGTAGCCTTCATCAATAATAAATCAGAGATTTAGAACATATGGTAAATGATAAAAATTTCAACCATAGTTGCAGCGGAACGAGCAATCCATTAGAAGAGTCAAATAGACTATAAAGTCTATTATCTTCTCCATGTTAAAAATCCATCAACAATGTTTTATCCATGTAACATCACTCAACAGTTCCTTTCCACAATCATATGAATAACTCATAATCATAATTGTGATTCTAAATTTTTCTTCGCACCCAGGACGAAGAATATTTTCATCACATGTCTTTACCTGAAACATCAAAGATCATGGTTATACCAAATCACAGTTCCTGTTCATAATCATACTAATAAATCTATCTTTGTACTACGACCAAAGATATTCAACAACAGTTCATCTTTGCACTACAGGCGAAAGATATTCATCAACAGGCCATCTTTGCACTACATGCCAAAGATATTCATCAACAATTCATATTTCCACTACAGGCCAAATATATTCATATCTCAAAGAAATATATAATCATTTCAGAATTTATATAAACAATAATTATAACCATGTTGATCAATTCACCTTTGCACTTAAGCTTAAGATATTCAATTATAAATTCAATGGTCATGATCATACCAGTCACAATTCAACTTTGCACTACAGGCCAAAGAGAACCCTAGTCATGATCATACCAATAATCTACCCATCTTTACACTCCAGTGAAAGAGAATTTCAACATCAGGGTTATAAAAATGTTATATATGATGATAAAAATAATATGATCAACATATAGTTTTAATCTCAAGAGTAATATTCGTAACTCATGAATAGTAACCCCGACACAAAAGATAGAAATTCTACAATAAAATTCATACCAATATTTCGGTATAATGATATTGAAAGAATAACATTACTTAAATTTATAAACAATTTATTTTAATTGTTTACACTTTACTAATTAATGCATTTAATCATCATAAAATGCCAACTCTTACAATTTCATCATCAATAACCAAAACCCTCATAAAAAATCTGCATATACCTCATATAGGATTCTCAAGCCATAAAATCCTATTTTCTAATTTTTTTTCTTCACAAAACATATTTAATTCATTTACTCATAACTAGACCATTTTCATGAAAAATACCAAATCAGTTCCAAAAATATTTCTTTTCTGGGATTTAGCATAATATAGTCCCATAGTGAACATATATTTTTCTCAGAATTTTTAAAAGTCATTTACTATTTTTCATATGGCCAAAATAGCCGAATATTTAGACATTTATCAAAAATTGTACTTTTGTCTAAAAATTCTGAAATTTACAGAGTATACTTCTATCATATACATGTACTCCCAATAAAATTTTTATCAATTTTGGAGTTAACCACAAGGAATTATAAGCTGTTACTTCTAAAATAGTCTTTTCTCATAAAATTCATAACTCTCAATCTATACATCCAAAAATCACCATTTTTGGACACAATCAAGAAAACTCATCAAAATATCATTTCAAATTTTTCCAGAATTTTTGAAGGTCAGAAAAATTACGAAATTAAAGATCATAACAACCCTTAAAATCCCTTACTATCCCTTACAATCCCTTACAATCCCTTACAATCCCTTACCTCAAAAGAGCAGTACTTCTGACTGGATATCGGATATGATGCTGAAGAAAACTTGCACTGATGAATAGCAACTCACCAAGTATCTAAACACTCACAAAATATGCTTCATAATATAGAGAGAGAAAGAGAGAAAGCTTATGTTTCGGGTGTGATTTTCAATTCTAACTTAGCCCTCTATTTATAGGAAAATTTTGGTAGGTTTGACCTGGAACCTGATGGCTTTACCTGCTACTATTCCCACCCACCACATTTGAAATATAATTCAGCACATTTCTTCACCAACCACAAGTGGAGCCCACCAATTCTAGAATTTTCCACCAAAATGATAAACTCCAAAAATTCAACAATTTCTGAACCAGTCATCTCGTAAAATTCATAACAAATCATACGTTCATTTTTAACGGTTCAAAATTTGTGGACATATACTCAACTTATATATGTATAACATATCCAAAAATTACCACGATCCAACGGTCGGATTAAAAATTATAACCCTCGCAAAATATCTCAAAAACCCTGATTTTTAATACCTCCATTCCGACAAAAATACAGATAAAAATCTCAACATTAACTCCTTCATTTTTTAACCACAAAAATATATCCCTCATTTATATCCCCATAAAATAAATATTTTCTTATCATATGAATCAATATTTAATTATTCACAAATAATATTACAGAATCACATTTATGACAACCAGGCCGTTCCCAGGAAAGAGGGGGCTTTCCAATAAGGATTTCTCCTTACTGGCGCGCAATTAGATGACCAAACCTCTCCTTAGACAGAACTTTCTAGACATTGCCAATAATGCTATCTAATAATACTATTCAAATAATATGAATTATTGATCTGATAATGGGAAATACTGTGCAGCAACAATTATTGAACAACAATAATACAAAATTTCAACGTAGCAATTATTGAATCAATAAAATAAAATATTGAACAGTAATTACTGTAACAATTATTGAGTAGTGTCTTTTTACGTAAGAATCAATAATTTCAAAAATACTATGCAATACCGTGTGCTACTGTGCAATAACGCGTATTACTGTATTTTAACCACCGGGTATTCCAACAGTGTTAACGGTAACAACTACGCCGTTATTTGTAAAAACTTAAATTTGTCGTTTTCTTCACCCGACAGTTATTCTGTTATGGGGCCCACAAATGGCTGCGCCGTCGTACGAATATTCCCCGACAGAAAGAATATTCCCCGACAACAATGATTATTTTATAACTACATGTGTATTTTGAAAAAAAATCATAGATCACCCTTAACTTTAACATTTATCAATTTAACCATTTACTGAATAGTAATTATAAGAAAAATTGAATACTTTTATTTCATAAAATTCGGGGTCTTACACCTTTAATATCTTAAAGGTTTACAATGATATTTTCGTCAGAAAATTTAATAGATCTAACTGCATAATAGCTTAATCTTGCACTTTATCTTCGCTTCTGTCTTTACTCAAGTTTTCATCTTAATCTGAAAATTTTATCATGATATAGCAAGGGTGAGCATCAAATTTGCCCAGCAAGTTTAAATTCAATAAAGATATATCATGATTGAAAAGAATGAATAAGCTTTCAAGTTTTCAACAATATAATAATTGTGAAATAACATGAATCAAGTTTCAATAATTTCATGACTGAATCAATAATATTTGAAGGTCAACAATGACCATAAACAATTTAACTGAACCTTATGGTAATGAAGGTGATCAGCCTTTCATACCTGATGAACATATGCAACATACACTAAGTGCGAATCAATAATCAGTGTAGACGTGAATAATCAACAATAATCATTCACTAACATGCTTTGAACATACAACTCAAGTTTGAGTTAGGAAAAACTTGCCTGATTCGTTGACTACTGCTACGCAGTTTAAGTTAACTTCTTTTGGTAAGACCTATCATTAATAATAAGATTGGTCTTTCAATCAGCAATTTTCTACTTTGTATCATAATACAATTACTTTGTCAATAGCTTATCTAACACTTAATCAAATATTAGATAACATCCTAACACATCGGTATTATTATCATTCTTGGATAATTATTCAATCACTGTATCATATTCGTTATGATTAAACACTTAATCTTTCATATTATAAACTCTTTTCTATAATCCAGCAAAATGTTTATAATTCAGCAAACTGTTTTCTCTAATTCAGTAAGCTGTTTTCTCTAATACTACAATCCAGCTAGCTGGATTCATAATTCCTTCAACCTAATGACCAATCCAGCAGACTGGATACATAACTCCTTTAATCCAGCAAGTCAAACTGCAATCCAGCAAACTAGATTACAAATCCAGCAACTAGATTGCAATCCAGCAAGTTGGATTCAACATATTTTCAATTCAGTAAACTTCTTTTCAATCCAGCAAGCTGGATTCATCAGATTTTCTAATCTAGCAAGCTGGATTCCATATCCGTACACGAAAATACCAAATCAACTTATTATTTTTCTATCCTTTGTACAAACATGTATACACATATTTCATACACAAAAAGTATTTTTCCAAAATTTTTCAACTTCCTTTGGTATTTTTTAAAAATCATTTTTAGTTAATTCCTTAAGAAATTAGCTACCTCGTACACAACTCCGGAAATTCCCATCTCTTGGCACAATCTTATACGTCTTAATGTGACACTCCAGTTTAAATTTCGTGGCCATCGGAGTTATAGAACTCCGGTTATAGCCATTTTCGTCAGAAAATCACAGAAATTGAAATGGTCATAACTTGCTCATTTTAACTCGGAATGAGCTCATTTTTGGACAGTAGGTACTTTATACCATATATTTTCATGTCCCAAAAGGTCAGAATTTATTACATAAACTAAGTTGCCAAAACAGCCCTCGCAAAAATTTGGGCAGCAACTTTTTGGCATAAAACAGTTTTAGAGTCCTTTGCTAAAACAGTCATAACTCTCGCGTTTTAAAACATTTTTGAGCGATTCTTGAGCCCACGCGAAGCTAACTTCCAGGGCTACAACTTTTATCTAATGATGTTTTTCTAAAATCCGAACACATCAGTCCAAAAATTTTGTAAAAGGAGACTGTTCGGGATTGGGTTGGACAGTTTTGATTATGCTTCTTCCGAACGTCATAACTACCTCCTCCGGAGTCGGAATTAGTCCGTTCCGGAGTCTATGGAAAGCTTATTCAGTGTACTAGAACATACCAGAAGCCCAGAATTTTTAAAGCAAAAAAAGTGGACGAAAAAGCCCCCGTTACAGACTGCCCAAAAACAGTTCCTAGAAAAACGGGACTGTTTTCACAAAATCAGTCATTACCCTATGTAAACATAACATGTTTGAGTGCTACCACTTGGGTTAACTAGTAAACACATATATCTAGCACCCCTCTTTGACGGATCGCAAAAAGGAGCTATAGATTTAAAACGGTGGATTTTCAAAGTAATTAGAAATTTTGGGTTTTCAAAACTAGAAAAATAACTTTTCTTTTCCTTTTGGGTTCCACCAAATCAACACCCAAATTGGGTAAATCCATACTTGAACCTATGGAAAACACTTAGATCATAGGGGTTTGCACATCCAAAACAAAATCCCTTTTATCAAATTACAAAAATAAATAAAGGAAGAAATTATACCTTTACTTTATTATTCTTCTTCTTCCTTCTTCCATGGAGTACCTTCTCACTCCTCTTCTTCTCCCTCATGGGCCACCGCCCCTCCTCTCTTACTCCTCCATGGCTTCGGCCACTTCTTCTTCTCTCTCTTTTCTCTTTCCCGTTTCTTTCTTTTCTTTCTTCTTTTTCTCTTTCTCTCTCTTCTCTTTTCTTTCTTATCTCTTATCTCTTCTTATCCTTCCAACTCCTTATAAAATCCGGCCATGTGGCCATATTATCCTCAAAAAATTAATTTCTTTTCCATTCTTATTTAGCATGCCAAATGTCCAATATGTCCCTCCTTAATTGTGCTTAAATTTTGGGCACCATTTCCATCTTTTGGGCTATCAATAATTAATCTATTGGACCTTCAAATTAAACTCTTTAGGCCATTGAAAAAAAATTATCATATTCCAATGTCTTTCCATTTTACCCACCCTAACTATTTAATTAGGGTATCCATTTCAAATATATAGAATTTAAGTCCTCACTTTAGCACATTAAATTCTATAACCCAATTAAACTTGTTTTAATTAAGTTATAAAATTAATAACTTGAGATAATTAAAATATATCTCTTAACTTAATATTATTTTTAATATTATTGTTCTCCCATAAGTGGGCCTAGTTTGGGCCCTTAATTAAACTCATAGAGCTAACAAATTTAATTGTTTTACTTACTCACAAAAACTAACTTGGGCTCGCTTAAATAATATTACCTCCTTAGCCCATTAAATCCAATTCTTTTGGACTCTAAATAAATTATTGGGCTATGATATTATTATAGTCCATTACTTTTAATACTTTTGGGCTTCAAATTTAGTTTCTTTGGGGTTATATCAAATTTATATAGTCCAACACTCTTAATATTATTCCCTAATTAGTTAATTAGGGTTTTTCTCACACTAGAAAATAAATTTCTTACTCGTGCACATTAATTTTCTTAACCCAATTAGACTTACTATTATTAGGTTATAAAATTAATTAACTGAGATGTATAAATAAATCTCTTAATGTTGGTATATACATAAATACTAATATTCTATCATATTATAACCTCTTAGGTTATTTAATTACCACACCTAATATATATATTAGGTTACATAACTTAATTCTTAATTCACTTGAATTAATTCTATGACCACTAAATAAAAGTAACCATTTAGGTCATTTAAATCTCATGCCATGCTTTAATAACTTATTTAAGTTATACAATTTATATTGTATAATTAAATTTAATTTCCTCCTCCTCTCTATAAATTGTTTTCAAACAATTTATTTATATATTAAATATATAATTTAATATATTCAATCATTTATTCAAATATGAATTTAATTTACTAACTACCTTGATACCAATATTCATATCTACATATTGGATCTCATCTCATATTTTAGTTTTACATCATTGGTATAATATTAAATATTATATCATTATCCATATAACATCTTTCACTTCTCACACTGATTTTGACTTTTCTCCATAAAAAGTCAACTGTTGACTTTGAACAAAAGTCAACCTTTACACACTTTGTGTCTACTGCCCATTTTTACTAATCTTGACGTTCCGGACGCAACCGAGCAGTCCATGCTTCAAAATTCTATCTCTAACTCAAATTTTGAGTTTTCAATTACTCCCTTCTTATTGCTAATCGTAATAACTAACGACTTTAAACTTATTTATCTTCTTATTTGCCATTCAAGGCCAACGTTCAAGCTATGTTAATTACTAACATAGTTTTATCTTGATCCTTATATCAATAACTTAATTCATCATTCCTCTTGCAAAAATATATGTAGCACCTTACTAAGTATATATATTTCTATACATATACTCATCTTCGTTTAACCTCATAGCTTTTCTTCCTGTGAAATCTTATCTCCTTAATAAAATTTTCATATGTACTTATATAACATTTCTTAGACTATTCAGTTCACACCGAATTTACAGGTATCGTAATACCTTATTCTCGATATTCCTTCAAGTACATATTAATTCATTTCTAGGGTTTTGAAATTTTGTAACCCATATTTCTTTATTCTCATTCAATTAAGAAACCATATAGGTTCTTCTTAAAAACTTTGAAATCTTTAAAAATTTTTCACAGAAACGGCAATTCCATACACTTATTTTCTGTCTAGGTTCATCTTATAACCTTTAATCCATTATTTTAGGATTTTAATAATTATCTAAATTCTCGGGTTGTCACAGAATCCAATTGGACTTGGATTATGTCAAGCCCAATGATTTGTGAAGTTAAGCCCAAGTTAAGCCCAATAATAATTAGGGTTAAGGCCCAAACCAAGAAAAGAAACCGCGGATCGAACCGATGGGTAAACGGATGGGTAAAAAACCATTGGGGCAACCCATGGGGTGACCCATGGGCATGTGGGCCGGCCACTTGGCCACCAAGTAAGGGTGGTGGCCAAGTTAACTTGGTGGCTAAGTTGTTAAGGAGGTGTGAATAGTAAGGAGGTGGGGGCGAAATGACTATTTTGCCCTTAGCTTTGGTTTTCTATAAATAGAAACCTAGAATTTCATTTTCTAGGATTTTTTGAAAATCCTACCTTGAGAGAGATAGAGAGAGCTCGGTTGGGAGAGAAGAGGAAGAGCATGATCATGAACGCTCGGATCAAAAGTGATCCTGAAATAGAAAAGCTAGCAAATCGTCGGCTTTGTCTAACGGAAGAGAAATAAAGAAGAACGGTAATTCGAACCCTAGTTTCTTCTACTATTTTCTTTAAGTTTAATATGTTTAAAATATAACTTAATGAGAATAAGGAGTAAAAGATATTAGTAATGATTTCATATGGATGAAATCATGAGAAAATAAGAAATGAGAAATAAGAAATTTAGTTTATAAATTTCTTAAGCAAGTATAAGATTCGTGACGATTTTGAGCGATCCGAATGAATATTATGAACGAGTAGGTGAATTAAGTAAGGAATGGTGTTCTATAACGTCAAATTCCAAGAAACAATATAATCGTAATCCAAAATATCGATTAAAAACGAAGAACGAACGAAGAACGCGAAGAACACGCGAAGAACGCGTAGAACGTTGTTGATGGACAAATTTAAAACCATGGTAGTGTAAATGTTGTTGATGGACAAGTTTAAAACCATCGTGTATAAGTTAGTTGCTTCTTGCTTGGTTAGGAGCGTTAGAAACGTTTATGAAGAACGGATTTAAATTGAGCTATAACGAAATTATGGCGAAATTTCGTAAAAGACGAACGAGAATTTGAAAGTTAGTAAATGAACCCAAACGTGTAGGGTTTCTTAAGAATGTAAGAGAACGTATAAAATGTGAGTCGTGGACTCAAGAACGAGCGAATTCCGAGTTTGGATGACCGAATTACGGACGAACGAACGAAGAAAGTTAAAAGTGTAAAATGAACGAAGGGTTAAGATTAAGCCAATTGAATGGCATGTTAACGGATTCAGAATGATGTTCTGTCTAAGGCATATTAAAGTACGTAAGATAAGGAAGAGAATGGCTTTGGAACGACCTCGTTCTGAGTTATAACGAAGAAGTTATGAGATCATAAAGTAAGCATCTCAAACTTGACTTAACACTTAGAAAAATTTTGTAGGTTTTTGTCTTGGCGCCGCAGCGCGAGAAGGGCCATACACTTCTGGAGAGTGGCGCCGCAGCGCGAGAGGAAGAGAAGGGCACGACGCCGCAGCGTCGGTGCAAGGCACTGCCCAGAAATGAGAATTTTATTTCTCAGATACTGGGGAATGTGCAAGAAAGAAGTATGAACATATAGTTCACGTAATGTAACACTTAGTTAAGTATTTTAAACCTTTAGCAAAGGTTGAACGAAAAGATTAAACGAGAATAAAAGACAAAGAATGTAGATGCGGGTTACGAAACCGATGTCCGGGAACTGTAGTTGCGATAAACGAACGTGAGGGAGTGCTATGATTGTGATTCCTTAGATGTTGGTTGACGATGTTAATGTATAACATTTTGATGTTATGACATGGCATTGAGAGATGAATGTAAAGCGTATAGACGCTATGAACGCAACGTAGTTACAATGAACGATTAGTCTTAGCATACAGCGAACCGTATGGCTTCGACATTAAGAAAGAATAATGAACATGGGGTTCATGGGATGGATAATGATGAAAGTAATTGAAACCTTGAGTAAAGGTTGAATGAGAGATTAAAAGACGAACAAGTAAAACGTTGAATACGTAAACGATCCTTGTGAATTGTATTCGCGCTGGACGAACGTTCTAAGTATACCGTGGTTGTATGACATAGACGTTGATGAAGGTAGTAAGTAAAATACGAATGGTATCAAGAGAGCCGTAACGAACGGTAATAAGATTACTGAAAGCCGAATATAAGTCGGGTGAAAATGATAGAATGAAAAGTAAGCACTGAACACTTTAACCAGCGTAAGGGTTGAGTGTAGGCAAGTGTTAAACGGGCAGAACCTACACCCTGTGTATGGTTTAACCGTAATGTAATGAAGAATGTTGATTAACCGTGAACGGTGAAGAAACTAAATTGGAGATAATAACGTATAACGTTAAGAAGCCGAGTTAATAAGTATAACTTGGACAATGTTCCGAGTTGAGGGAACCGGGCGTTGTAAGATATGAATAAGTTCATATGAAATGTTTAACGCTATGGTCTCATAGTATTGACAATGAATGAGCGTTCCGAGTATACAAAAGATTGTATGACTTAGACAATAAAGAATGATTCCTGAGGTATGACATTTAGTTGCCAGAAAGCCATAAGGAATAAGAAGTTAACTTAACGAACATTATAGTTTAATGGTTCGGATAAGTTAAGGTAAGTTAGGTTGTAGTACAATCGTAACCTTTGATAGTTGACATATGGGAGCTGGGCTAAACAATTCCTTTAGAGAGCGAAGGTATATACAAAACTGGCAACCGATCTAACTCACTGTGTGGGCAGTGTAGATGAGACGGGAACTTGTTTGTTGGTTGTTTGTGGAAAACCACTCAGAGTACCATATGGACTACTAGCAGAAAAGCGATGTGTGCTGAGTCCTAGAGAAGTATAAGAAGAAGATAAGAATGTGAATCATCAAAGATGATGAACGTGTTGAGTAAGACATCTCAGTATGTCGTAAAGCCATAATCTGGTAATGAAAGTTAGTCGCGTAATCTTAAATTACAAGAACGCGAACCTTAAAAAGTAAAGTTAAGTAAACCAATGCGTAAGTCAAGTATATGACTAATTGGTGTACTTGTTATTTCCTTATTTGTTATATAGGGTTTTGGAATAGGCATTTCAGCGTAAACTGTAAGCTGTAGCTATGCGTAAGGCAAGTTTCCTAACTTCATTCATATTTTAAATGAATGCTAGTTTCTAAAACTTCTCAGATGTTGAACTTGAGAAGTTCTGTCTATGTGCGAATGTGTGATATTTGTACAAGGTGGTAGAACGTATGAGGCCTTGTGCCACAATTTGAACACTTCGGTGTTTCTGTGAGATGAACTGTTCTATGTTTGAACTGTTCAATAAAAGAATGTTCGGTTTATACATGAACCGCTATTGTTAAGTCTGTGCTATTGATTCTAGCCAGACCGATTGTGCATGAAAGAAAGTAGAGAATAAAAGTATTTCAAAGTGCATGTGACTAATGTTTTAAAATGATAGGAATCAAGACTATTCCTATTATTCAAGCTGCTTCGTAACCTTTGTTCGGTTATTGAAGTTCTGAAAAAAATGTTTAAACTCTTGAAGTTGTTTGATCAATTGTATGACTTGCTGGGCAATTGAATACTCACACTTGCTTTAAATAAAAACATTTTCAGCGAACGATGTTAGAGAGAACTTAAGGATCCCGTAAAGATCAAGCGGAGCGGTATTCAGACGAAGTGACATTCATTATATGAATGTGCGTGAAGAGCAAGTGAAGACTTGTAATATAGAATGATAGAATTAAACTATAGACTAGTTTAATGAACAGTTATGAATCCTTTGTGGCAGATGAAAGTCACTCGTGTAAGATGTAAAGAATAATGTAATTATCATTATTTATAATGAAAGAGGTTTTGTGGTTATAGAACCTGGGATTTTAGAATATATGTTATTATATTTTAGTATATAATGATGTATGATTGGTAAGAAGTATGACAGTGACGCACGGAGTCCGGGTCTGAAGGTAGACCGGATTTCGAAGCGTTACAGGTTGGTATCAGAGTTGATAGGTTATAAATCTTAGGTTAGAGTACCTAAGACTATAATCGTAGAGAGAATGATAAGAAGATCACCACGTGATCATAGTAAATTGTAGTAACAGATGAGCTGTGAAACGATGAATGATTTATAGCTAATGCTATGAATGAATGGTACTACGAAGTAGTACGGGAAGAAGAACTCAGATTGAGTTGTAAATGGTGGTATACGAATTAAAGAAAATTCGTATTAAGTAGAGAGGAAGTTAGAAGTTGTAAAATTTCAATTGAGGACTCATGTGATGGCTGAGTTGTATGAATCTTTGTATGGGCAGAGGTTTGTGCTTGGTGTAACAACTACTCAGTTTATTACAGTGATAATCATTGGAATTGGTCGCGCTATTAAGATGTATATGACGAGAAGGTGAATCTTTTCTCATGTATATACTTGATAGATAGAGAAGGTTAAGGTAGGTGCGAGTCTTGAAACTCATACTTATGGTAAGTTTGTGACTAATAATAGTATGGTATGTTTTCGAATGTTTCAGCGAATGGATGCCAAAGGTCTGTCTGGATGTTCTTAAACGCATATTATTGTGGAAAGTTCCTGAACTCATAATGTATGGTAAGTTGATGGACTGTACTAAGAAATAGGAATGTTTAGACTGAAAACGAAGTATTTTTAGTAGACTTAGCATTGAAGGTGCTAGAGAAGTTTAAGTATTGTCGCAGAAAGACAATGAAGGAAGATGGAGAATAGGATATTCCAAATCCTCTAGCTATGCTAGATTTCGAAGTTTATTCAAATCGTGCTGAATTGTACATTTTGAAAAAGAAAAGAATTGGTTCAACTTTTTGGAACCAATGGATTTTAAAAGAGCTATGTTTTTATGTCTATGCCAATTGTTTCGGCTAGACAGAAATTGATTTAAAATATCAAAATGAATTTTATATCATCAGTGCATTTGATGCAAGGATGGTAAAAAGATGGAGTTGTTAATGCAATTAAACCTGGTATGGAATTTGATCAGAGGATCAATAACCTGCTATGGTATGATGTATAATGACGAAGTCATAAACTGACGAAGTCCTCAACGTACTGTGAAGAGTACGGTATCATGACGTTATGAAACGTTTTGAAAAGAATTTAAAGAAGTAGTTGATGTCAAGCGAGTTGACTAGACGAATGTTTCAAGAAATATCCAAATTTTTGGTACTAAGTCTGAGGTGAACATACCCTGAAATGGGGTTATACGTTAGGCTGATCACCTACGTATGGAAGAGGTAGTTTACCTTCTTTGTGATTGTAAACTTACCGTGTAAGAAAGGTTTACGGCGAGAGGTTGTTTAACCTTGTAAGAGTTCATGGTCAATTTGACCCCTCAACAAAAGAATGAAATGTTTTAAAGGAATCTTTATATTCCTAGTTATTCCTTTCGCTTCATGATTCTTGATTGGTTATGGAGGTTAGGAATGATGGAGAGATAAGAACTTCTTTGAAGAGAAGTTGAGGAGAAGGGTAAGCTAAAATTTCGAGGACGAAATTCTTTAAAGGAGGGAAGAATGTGACAACCCGAAAAATCGGATTGTCTAGAATTTAAGTTAAAGAATTAGTTATTAATAAAATGAATTTTTATTAATATTATTCCGTGCTATGTGTTCATTAATCGTTCTATAACCTAGAATGATTATTAATTTGGAGGATTCTGGCTACGAGCTAGACTGAACGAGTAAGAATTTTCAAGATGAAAATGAAATTTTTTCGGGAACAAAATATTTTTCGGGGAAAAAGACGAAATAGGCACTATTCACCCGTTTCTGCTCGGAGATTTATTTTGAAATTCTGATAAGTTTTTGATTACGTGAAATCTTAAGACGTGATGGAATATTCAATAATATTTCAGTTATGGCAAAAACGAAGTTTTCGCCTACGGACTCAAAACCTAAGGGTTATGAAAAGTGAGTTCCAAGAATTTTATGATCACGTATAATGATTAGGGTTATTATGCGTGAGAAATACGAGTATGATATGAGTTATTATATGAGTATAGTATGAAGAGTAGTACGACGTATAATACGAATATCGTACGAATGATATACGAAGAGAATACGAGAATACGAGAAAGGAATGCGTAGAATACGATCGTAGAATGCGATAAGTCTTAATGGACTTGGTGTTCATGGACTTTGTAGAATCTAATTGGACTTGGATTATGTCAAGCCCAATTATTTGGGAAGTTAGCCCAAGTTAAGCCCAATAAGAATTAGGGTTAATGCCCAAATCAAGAAAAGAAACCGCGGATCGAACCGATGGGTAAACGGATGGGTAAAAAACCATTAGGGCAACCCATGGGGTGACCCATGGGCATGTGGGCCGGCCACTTGGCCACCAAGTAAGGGTGGTGGCCAAGTTAACTTGGTGGCTAAGTTGTTAAGGAGGTGTGAATAGTAAGCAGGTGGGGGCGAAATGACTATTTTGCCCTTAGCTTTGGTTTTCTATAAATAGAAACCTAGAATTTCATTTTCTAGGATTTTTGAAAATCCTACCTTGAGAGAGATATTGAGAACTCGGTTGGGAGAGAAGAGGAAGATCATGATCATGAACGCTCGGATCAAAAGTGATCGTGAAATAGAAAAGCTAGCAAATCGCCGGCTTTGTCTAACGGAAGAGAAATAAAGAAGAACGGTAATCTGAACCCTAGTTTCTTCTACTATTTTCTTTAAGTTTAATATGTTTAAAACATAACTTAATGAGAATAAGGAGTAAAAGATATTAGTAATGATTTCATATGGATGAAATCATGAGAAAATAAGAAATGAGAAATAAGAAATTTAGTTTATAAATTTCTTAAGCAAGTATAAGATTCGTGACGATTTTGAGCGATCCGAATGAATATTATGAACGAGTAGGTGAATTAAGTAAGAAATGGTGTTCTATAATGTCAAATTCCAAGAAAAAATATAATCGTAATCCAAAATATCGATTAAAAACGAAGAACGAACGAAGAACGCGAAGAACGCGTAGAACGTTGTTGATGGACAAATTTAAAACCATCGTAGTGTAAATGTTGTTGGTGGACAAGTTTAAAACCATCGTGTATAAGTTAGTTGCTTCTTGCTTGGTTAGGAGCGTTAGAAACGTTCATGAAGAACGGATTTAAATTGAGCTATAACGAAATTATGGCGAAATTTCGTAAAAGACGAACGAGAATTTGAAAGTTAGTAAATGAACCCGAACGTGTAGGGTTTCATAAGAATGTAAGAGAACATATAAAATGTGAGTCGTGGACTCAAGAACGAGCGAATTCCGAGTTCGGATGACCGAATTACGGACGAACGAACGAAGAACGTTAAAAGCGTAAAATGAACGAAGGGTTAAGATTAAGCCAATTGAATGGCATGTTAACGGATTCAGAATGAAGTTCTGTCTAAGGCATATTAAAGTACGTAAGATAAGGAAGAGAATGGCTTTGGAACGACCTCGTTCTGAGTTATAACGAAGAAGTTATGAGATCATAAAGTAAGCATCTCAAACTTGACTTAACACTTAGAAAAATTTTCTAGGTTTTTGTCTTGGCGCCGCAGTGCGAGAAGGGGCGCCGCAGCGGGAGAAGGGCCGCCGCAGCGCGAGAAGGGGAGCCACAGCGCGAGTTCGGCCATACACTTCTAGAGAGTGACGCCGCAGCGCGAGAGGAAGAGAAGGGCACGGCGCCGCAGCGCCGGTGCAAGGCACTGCCCAGAAATGAGAATTTTATTTCTCAAATACTGGGGGATGTGCAAGAAAGAAGTATGAACATATAGTTCACGTAATGTAACACTTAGTCAAGTATTTTAAACCTTTAGCAAAGGTTGAACGAAAAGATTAAATGAGAATAAAAGACAAAGAATGTAGATGCGGGTTACGAAACCGATGTCCGGGAACCGTAGTCGCGATAAACGAATGTGAGGGATTGCTATGGTTGTGATTCCTTAGACGTTGGTTGACGATGTTAATGTATAACATTTTGATGTAATGACATGACATTGAGAGATGAATATAAAGTGTATAGACGCTATGAACGCAACGTAGTTGCAATGAACGATTAGTCTTAGCATACAGCGAACCGTATGGCTTCGACATTAAGAAAGAATAATGAACATGGGGTTCATGGGATGGATAATGATGAAAGTAATTGAAACCTTAAGTAAAGGTTGAATGAGAGATTAAAAGACGAAAAAGTAAAACGTTGAATACGTAAACGATCCTTGTGAATTGTATTCGCGTTGGACGAACGTTCTAAGTATACCGTGGTTGTATGACATAGACGTTGATGAAGGTAGTAAGTAAAATACGAATGGTATCAAGAGAGCCGCAACGAATGGTAATAAGATTACTGAAAGCCGAATATAAGTCGGGTGAGAATGATAGAATGAAAAGTAAGCACTGAACACTTTAACCAGCGTAAGGGTTGAGTGTAGGCGAGTGTTAAACGGGTAGAACCTACATCCTGTGTATGGTTTAACCGTAATGTAATGAAGAATGTTGATTAACCGTGAACGGTGAAGAAACTAAATTGGAGATAATAACGTATAACGTTAAGAAGCCGAGTTAATAAGTATAACTTGGACAATATTCCGAGTTGAGGGAACCGGACGTTGTAAGATGTGAATAAGTTCATATGAAATGTTTAACGCTATGGTCTCATAGTATTGACAATGAATGATCATTCCGAGTATACAAAAGATTGTATGACTTAGACAATAAAGAATGATTCTTGAGGTATGGAATTTAGTTGCCAGAAAGCCAAAAGGAATAAGAAGTTAAATTAACGAACATTATAGTTTAATGTTTCGGATAAGTTAAGGTAAGTTAGGTTGTTGTACAATCGTAACCTTTGATGGTTGACATATGGGAGCTGGGCTAAACAATTCCTTATGAGAGCGAAGGTATATACAAAACTGGCAACCGATCTAACTCACTGTGTAGGCAGTGTAGATGAGACGGGAACTTGTTGATTGGTTGTTTGTGGGAAACCACTCAGAGTACCATATGAACTACTAGCAGAAAAGCGATGTGTGCTGAGTCCTAGAGAAGTATAAGAAGAAGATAAGAATGTGAATCATCAAAGATGATGAACGTGTTGAGTAAGACATCACAGTATGTCATAAAGCCATAATCTGGTAATGAAAGTTAGTCGTGTAAGCTTAAATTACAAGAACGCGAACCTTAAAAAGTAAAGTTAAGCAAACCAATGCGTAAGTCAAGTATATGACTAATTGGTGTACTTGTTATTTCCTTATAGGGTTTTGGAATATGCATTTCAGCGTAAACTGTAAGCTGTAGCTATGCGTAAGGCAAGTTTCCTAACTTCATTCATATTTTAAATGAATGCTAGTTTCTAAAACTTCTCATATGTTGAACTTAAGAAGTTCTGTCTATGTGTGAATGTGTGATATTTGTACAAGGTGGTAGAACGTATGAGGCCTTGTGCCACAATTTGAACACTTCGGTGTTTCTGTGAGATGAACTGCTCTATGTTTGAACTGTTCAACAAAAGAATGTTCAGTTTATACATGAACCGCTATTATTAAGTCTGTGCTATTGATTCTAGCCAGACCGATTGTGCATGAAAGAAAGTAGAGAATGAAAGTATTTCAAAGTGCATGTGACTAATGTTTTAAAATGAAAGGAATCAAGACTATTCCTATTATTCAAGATGCTTCGTAACCTTTGTTCAGTTATTGAAGTTCTGTAAAAAAATGTTTAAACTCTTGAAGTTGTTTGTTCAATTGTATGACTTGCTGGGCAATTGAATGCTCAATCTTGCTTTAAATAAAAACATTTTCAGCGAACGATGTTATAGAGAACTTAAGGATCCCGTAAAGATCAAGCGGAGCGGTATTCAGACGAAGTGACATTCATTATATAAATGTGCGTGAAGAGCAAGTGAAGACTTGTAATATAGAATGATAGAATTAAACTATAGACTAGTTTAATGAACAGTTATGAATCCTTTGTGGCAGATGAAAGTCACTCGTGTAAGATGTAAAGAATAATGTAATTATCATTATTTGTAATGAAAGAGGTTTTGTGGTTATAGAACCTGGGATTTTAGAATATATGTTATTATATTTTAGTATGTAATGATGTATGATTGGTAAGAAGTATGACAGTGACGCACGGAGTTCGGGTCTGAAGGTAGACTGGATTTCGGGGCGTTACAGAAGGTAAGCATGTAATTCCTAATGTGATATTCATATGATTCTGTGTTAAGACTTGCTGAGCTAGAAATGCTCATTCTTGCTTGAATGGATGTCTGCAGCTAAAGCCAAACGAGCTGAAAGTTCTTAGAGAGATAAAGGTATGGCTAAGATGGATAGTTAAACGTCCTGTAATAGAATAGTGTATTTGTATGTAATATACTTATGAAGAACAAAGAATGTATTCGGTTATAAACTTGGGGAAGATTTTGTTATTATTGTAATACAAAGATAGTTAATACAATCATTTTGTTGTTGTCTCAATGGAATGACTATATGAATTGTAGTATCGTGGAGCACCATCTGTCGGGTTGGAAGATACCCGAATTTGGGGGCGTCACAGGTTGGTATCAAAGCATTAGGTTATAAAACTTACGGGGGGAAGAACCTTATGTAAGACCCCAACTTTTATAAATAAAGATGAATTTTCTATAAATATTATTTTTAAATATTGTGGAGTTAATTTGATATAATGTTATAGTTGTGGGTAATCTTTATAAATTTTGCAAAGTACGCAAGTTGTTATATAATATTCGATTGGTCGGGTAATATTCGTTTTAACAGGGAATAATCGTACAACGACATAATCATTGGTGGACCCCACAACGGAATTATTGTCGGATTGAGAAAACGACAAAAATATTTTATTAAAAATAACGACGGAAGTTTTACCATTGATACTGTTGAACTACTCGGTAGTAAAAGTACAGTAACACGTGTGGTTGCATAGTAGCACACGGTATTGATTATTAATGCTTATGTGAGAAGTCACTCAGTATAATTCAATTATTGTCAGTTAATAATATGAATTATTTATCGATAATGAAGTTTGGTTTTATTCGTATTATTAACGTAATAAAACAGAAACATCTTTTTATATAAAACAGAATACTTTATTAAAGTTATTCTATAAATAGAATATATTATATTTTATTTAAAAGATTTTTCTTTAAATATGGACCGTCAGATTAAAGTAATCAATCTGGATCGTTCATGGATTAGTTACTATGCATTCCATTTTTCTATAAATAGCAGCTCATTCCTCCATTATTTCTTACGAATTCACTGAACTCTAGAGAGAGAAACTATAGAGAGAAACTATAGAGAGAGAGAGAGAAGAAAAGTATTCTGCTACTTAACTACTTCCTTATTTTAGTTCTTCTTTAAAACTGTAAGGGGTGTTATTGTTTCTTATTCATGACGAGAACTTTTGTTATTCCATTTCTTATTATTCTGTTGGAATAACCTGTATACGCGGTCTACCTTATACTTGGTGACATTCTTCTATTATTCTGTTGGAACATCATGTCTGTGTGTTTTACACCGGACCTGGTTCCGTTTTTATTGTTATTCTGTCGGAATATCCTGTCTGTGCGTTTACGCCGGACCTGGTTCCATTACTTATTATTCTGTCGAAATATCATGTCTGTGCGTTTACGCCGGACCTGGTTCCATTATTTATTACTCTGTTAGAATAACCTGTCTGTGCGGTCTATCGCATGTCGGGTGATTTCTTTTGTTATTCCATTCTTTATTATACTCAGTTGGTTAAGTTTTAACTTCTATACTCCATGAAATTAGTGGAATATCCTTGATAATTGCGTTTCATCCAGTATCTTTTCATGAAAATATTATTCTAAGCATTCTTGAATTTTACTCCACAAAGCAATATCATGTTGACAATTTGGACGTTGTTAATTCTTGGATAAATTAATTCTTGAACTTATTTTATTGAATTCTTATATCATTGTCATCATCCTCATGTTTATAAAATGTTGAAAGTCATCTGTGGCATGTAGTGCATAGATGGACTTGGTATGATTATGACCAGAGATTATTCGGTATAATCATGACCGTAATGTTACAAATGATGTGGTAAAAGTCCTCATTGGCCCGTAGTGCATTGATGGACAGTTGTTGGCATGATCATGACCATTAATGAATACACAAATATTCTTGGCCTGTAGTGCATGGATAATTATGATCGTGATACTAAAGAATATCCTTGGCCATAGTGCAGGAGTGATTTGATGATGTGAATTATTTTATTAAGCTGAGTCCCAGCGATAACAGTGTTGAAAAACCTTTTAAATCATAGAAGATAGTAGATTTTATTCTCTACCTGACTCTTTTAATGTATTGCTTGTTCCGCTGCAGCTAAACTTGATGTTCGTTATATTTTATCAGTTTAACGCTATTGAAGGCTAATGATAATTTATTCTGCATTATCTTAGTCATAATATTTCTTACTGAGCTAGTTGAGATCACCCTTTCTTTCACTGTTCTCTTCAGGAAATAAGAATATAGCTGGGATGAGTCGGGGAACGGAGTGATGGACCAGATGATAGTATTAGTAGTCCTCACTATTCTGTTAAATAGTGTGACAATAATTGTAATGAGGACTCCTTTTGAGTTTGTATAGTCTCTAGTAGACAATAATTGTATTCAAACTCATAGTTATGTTTTGTCGTATTGTACACGGAAGTTGTATTAGTAAGTTATATTTGTATTCTGTACTATGTATCTGACGACCCAAGATGGGTGATGTATACCTAATTTTGGGGGCGTCACAGTTGGTATCAGAGCTTAGGAATATGATCCCTGGCTAAGATGTGAGAATAGAACTAGGAGGGGAGAGACGGGGAATTCCTTCGCTAGTATGACCTACCTAAGTTTATTTGCATGGTATTTAATTGGTCGGTCAGAATATAATGATAATATATGACATATCAATTAACTTTTGTGGCAGTATCTGAAAATGGCATCTGAGAATGTTGAGAATAGCAATGGAGCACAGGCGACTGTTGATTCACCACATATCAATAATCGGGATAATGTGCATCAGGAAGGTGACAATCCTCATGCAAACAATAACACTGACCAGATGATGAATGATGGAATGTTAAGAAGCTTTATGCATTTCATGCAACAGCAGGCGAGAGCGGCTCTTGTCCAAAATATAGGTGGAAACACTGAAAACTCTTGGACGGTCACCGCTAAATAGTTCAAGGAGCTGGGACCACCGGAGTTTAAGGAAGAGCCAAAACCACTTATAGCGGAAACATGGTTAAAGCATATCACCAAGATATTTGATGTCTTGGGATGCTCTGATGAGCAAAAGGTTCCCTTTGCTGCCTTTATGTTGCGAGGAGAGGCAGATTACTGGTGGAAATCGATTAAGCGTACTCAACCTGCCGCACTGAAGCTGTCTTGGGAGAAGTTCCAAGAGCTGTTCAATGACAAATACTTTCCCGAAAGTGTTCGTGACATGAAGGAGGTGGAGTTCATCAAATTAGAGCAGAATAATATGACCGTGTCGCAGTATGAGGCTAAATTTGCTGAGTTGTCCCGGTTTGCGTCCCACTTGGTGGATAATGAAGAGCGAATAACGCGAATGTTTTTGCAAGGTTTGAAACCTGAGATACGTCAACATCTTATTTCTCATAAACTGTGTTTGTATTCAGATGTTGTGAATATGGCTCAGTTAGTGGAGCGTGATAATGAGTCAACGCAACCAAAGGAGAGCAGTCGACAAAATGATAATACCAGTGAGAGCAGTCATCGAAGCGGTGACAACAAGCGTGGAGGGAATCAACAGGCCAGAAATGGTAACGACTTCGGTGGTAATCAGGGCCAAACTAATAAGAATGGTCATTTCAAGAAGATGATATTCAACAATGATGGAAAGACGTCAGCACCAGCACCCATTGTTAAGGAAGGAGAACTACCACCTATCATATATTTCAAATGCAGAGGGGAGAGGCACATCAGTCCAAACTGCGTGATGTCGTCTAAAGTATGTTATAATTATGGAAGAGAAGGTCATTTAGCTCGATTTTGTCGTTTACCAAAAACAAGTTCTGCCGGGATTATGGCACCAAAGGCCGTCCCAGAAAAGTCAAAACCGGTAGTGCAAGGGAGAGCGTTTGTTGTGACCTCCAAGAAAGCAAGGAACCCGAATCAGGTCATCACGGGTAAGCTTATCATAAACTCTAACGAAGTCTATACTTTATTTGATACTGGTTCTATGCATTCTTTTATTTCTCCTACTTGCGCTCATCGATTAAATTTGACTCCAGAGACATTAGACTTTGACTTATCTGTTGAAACTCCATTGAGAGAAACCTTCATTACATCCAGGTTTATAAGTCTTGTTTGGTTCAAGTTGGTACCCACACATTACCTGTCGATCTTATTTCATTAAAAATACTTGTATTTGACGTGATTCTAGGGATTGATTGGTTAACTACTCATCATGCAAAAATTGATTGTTTTCGTAAGGTTGTTAGCTTTCATATTCCTAATCGACCTATTATGCGAATTCAAGCAACCAAACCATTAAAGTCAATCGATGTCATCTCAAGCCATAAAGCTATTCGTTTATTGAAAAACGGATGTCAAGCTTTCTTAGCTCATGTCATGGATCTAAACAAAAATACGTCAGTTTTGAATGATATTTCTATTGTTAATAAATTCCCTGACGTATTCCCTGAAGAACTTCATGGCCTACCCCCAAAGCGTGAAATTAAATTTTATATCGACCTTGAACCCGGTACAAAACCCATTTCCAAAGCCCCATATCGAATGGCTCATATTGAACTTCAGGAGTTAAAGATCCAACTGCAAGAATTGTTAGACATTGGCTTTATTCGTCCTAGTACTTCTCCTTGGGGTGCTCCTGTTCTATTCGTAAAGAAGAAAGATGGAAGTATGCGACTTTGTATTGATTATCGGAAGTTGAATCATGTCACCATCAAAAACAGGTACCCATTGCCACGTATTGATGACATGTTTGACCAATTGCAAGGAGCACAATTCTTTTCAAAGATCGATCTTCGTTCTGGATATCATCAGCTGAAAGTTAGAACTGAGGATATTCCAAAGACGGCTTTTAGAACTCGATACGGGCATTATGAATTCCTAGTCATGTCTTTTGGATTGACTAATGCTCCTGCTTCCTTCATGGATATGATGAACCGGGTATTCAAGGAATATTTGGATCACTTTGTGGTCGTCTTTATTGATGACATCCTTATTTATTCCAAAAGCCGTGAAGATCATGAACAACACTTGAGACTGGTACTCCAAAAGCTTCGTGAATACAAACTTTATGCCAAGTTAAAGAAATGCGAGTTCTGGGTGGAGGAGGTAGCATTCCTTGGGCACGTAGTATCAAGTCGTGGAATACCGGTTGACTCGGCAAAGATTGAAGCTATTCAAAGCTGGGAGCAACCTAAATCAGTGACCGAAGTACGTAGCTTTCTTGGTTTAGCTGGTTATTATCGGAGATTCGTGGAAGGATTTTCTCGAATTGCTACTCCATTAACTCAGCTGACTCGGAAAGATACAAAGTTCGGTTGGAGCGAAGAATGTGAGAAGAGTTTTCAAGAACTCAAGAGGAGACTCATTTCAGCACCTGTTCTAATAATACCATCTGGCTCGGAGGGATTTATCATCTACAGTGATGCTTAGAGCAAAGGGTTAGGATGCGTTCTCATGCAACATGAAAAAGTCATAGCCTATACATCAAAACAACTCAAGGAATATGAGAGGAATTATCCTACTCATGATCTAGAGTTGGCAGCTGTTGTCTTTACACTTAAAATTTGGAGGCATTACTTGTATGGGGAGAAGGTGGAGATCTTTACGGATCATAAAAGCCTCAAATATTTCTTCGCTCAAAAGAAACTCAACATGCGACAACGACGTTGGCTTGAACTATTGAAAGATTATGATCATACCATTCAATACCATCCTGAAAAAGAGAACGTGGTAGCTGACGCATTGAGTAGAAGATCATATGCAAGTACGAGTGCGATATTGTCAACACAAAGGCCCATTTTGTGTGACTTGCAAAGGATGGAGATAGAGTTAAAGACTCTAGGGACCCATGTGATGATGACGAATATACGAGTAGAACCAACTTTAATTGATAAAGTTAAAGCTGCTCAAACTACAAACCTGGAGCTGATGCGTATGAGGAAGAAAGTGCTAGAAGGTGCTATGCCGGAAGCAAGAATCGATGAAGAAAGAATACTTTGAGTCAACTCCAGACTTTGTGTTCCTAACGACCCTGATTTAAAGTATAAAATGATGATGGAGGCGCACAATACACCGTTTGCAATCCATCCTGAAAGTACCAAAATGTATCATGATCTTCGTCATACATTTTAGTAGAGCAATATGAAGAGAGAGATTCAACGAGTCAAAGCGGAGCATCAAGTACCAAAAGGTCCATTGCAACCACTTGAAATTCTAGAATGGAAGTGGGAGCACATTACCATGGATTTCGTTACCAGTCTTCCTAAGGTTTCTCAAGGTATAGATGCGATTTGGGTCATTGTTGATAGATTGACCAAGTCTGCTCATTTCTTACATATACGAGAAACTTTTACACTTGAACGTCTTGCTCGTATATACATAAACGAGATTTTAAGACTGCATGGTATACCAGTATCCATAGTTTCTGATCGAGACCCAAGATTCACTTCACGGTTTTGGGTTAGCTTGCAAAAAGCTATGGGCACGAATTTACGATATAGTTCGGCATGTCATCCTCAGACAGACGGACAATCAGATAGGACTATTCAAACTCTAGAAGATTTATTAAGACTTTGTGTCCTTGACTTCAAGGGAAGTTGGGACAAGTTCTTACCATTGGTGGAGTTTTCCTACAACAACAGTTATCAAGCAAGTATTGGCATGGCTCCATTCGAAGCATTGTATGGAAAAAAATGTCGTTCTCCAGTATGCTAAGATGAGGTGGGTGAAGCAACGTTGTTGGGACTGGAGTTGGTACGTATGACTATAGAAAAAATTCAAACGATCCGACAACGTATAAAAACCTCACAAGATCGACAAAAGAGTTATGCTGATCTTCATCGAAAGGACGTGGAATTTGATATAGGAGATCATGTGTTCTTACGTGTTGCTCCATGGAAAGGAGTTACGAGATTTGAAAAGAGTGAAAAGCTCAATCCTCGATTCATCGGTCTATTTTTAATCCTCGATCGAGTAGGAACTGTGGCTTATAGACTCGCTTTACCGCCAAGTATGTCTCGTGTTCATAACGTTTTTCACATATCCATGTTATGTAAATATGTGGAAGACCCAAACCACGTTATTGAGTTAGAACCGGACGAAATAGCAGAAGATTTGACGTATGAAGAAGTTCCTGTTCAAATCTTGGATAAGAAGGAACATATTCTATGCTCCAAGGTTATACCTCAAGTCAAAGTTTTGTGGAGAAACCACGATGTTGAGGAAATGACTTGGGAGTTAAAATCTGAAATGAAGTCAAGGTATCCTTACCTCTTCGACATACCAGGTACGTACCCTAATTTCGAGGGCCAAATTTCATAAGAAGGGAAGGTTGTAAGACCCCAACTTTTATAAATAAAGATGAATTTTCTATAAATATCATTTTTAAATATTGTGGAGTTAATTTGATATAATGTTATAGTTGTGGGTAATATTTATAAATTTTGCAAAGTACGCAAGTTGTAATATAATATTCGATTGGTCGGGGAATATTCGTTTTAACAGGGAATATTCGTACAACGGCATAATCATTGGTGGACCCCACAATAGAATTATTCTCGGATTGAGAAAATGACAAAAATATTTTATTAAAAATAACGGTGGAAGTTTTATCATTGATACTGTTGAACTAATTGGTAGTAAAAGTACAGTAACACGTGTGGTTGCATAGTAGCACACGGTATTGATTTTTAATGCTTATGTGAGAAGTCACTCAGTTTGATTCAATTATTGTCAGTTAATAATATGAATTATTTAGCGATAATGAAGTTTTGTTTTATTCGTATTATTAACGTAATAAAACAGAAACATCTTTTTATATAAAACAGAATACTTTATTAAAGCTATTCTATAAATAGAATATATTTTATTTTATTTAAAAGATTTTTCTTTAAATATGGACCGTCAATTTAAAGTAATCAATCAGGACCGTTCATGGATTAGTTACTATGCATTCTATTTTTCTATAAATAGCAGCTCATTCCTTCATTATTTCTTACGAATTCACTGAACTCTAGAGAGAGAAACTATATAGAGAAACTATAGAGAGAGGGAAGAAAAGTATTCTGCTACTTAACTACTTCCTTATTTCAGTTCATCTTTAAAACGGTAAGGGGTGTTATTCTTTCTTATTCATGAAAAAAACTTTTGTTATTCCATTTCTTATTATTCTGTTGGAATAACCTGTATACGCGGTCTACCCTATACTTGGTGACATTCTTCTATTATTTTGTTGAAACATACTGTCTGTTTGTTTTACACCGGACCTGGTTCCATTTTTATTATTATTCTGTCGGAATATCCTGTCTGTGCGTTTACGACGGACCTGGTTCCATTACTTATTATTCTATCGGAATATCATGTCTGTACGTTTACGCCGGACCTGGTTCCATTATTTATTATTCTGTTAGAATAACCTGTCTGTGCGGTCTATCGCATGCCGGGTGATTTCTTTTGTTATTCCATTCTTTATTATAGTCAGTTGGTTAAGTTTTAACTTCTATACTCCATGAAATTAGTGGAATATCCTTAATAATTGCGTTTCATCCAGTATCTTTTCATGAAAATATTAGTCTAAGCATTCTTGAATTTTACTCCACAAAGCAGTATCATGTTGACAATTTAGACGTTGTTGATTCTTGGATAAATTAATTCTTGAACTTATTTTATTGAATTCTTATATCATTGTCATCATCCTCATGTTTATAAAATGTTGAAAGTCATCTGTGGCCTGTAGTGCATAGATAGACTTGGTATGATTATGACCAGAGATTATTCGGTATAATCATGACCGTAATGTTACAAATGATGTGGTAAAAGTCCTCATTGGCCCGTAGTGCATTGATGGACAGTTGTTGGCATGATCATGACCATTAATGAATACACAAATATTCTTGGCCCGTAGTGCATGGATAATTGTGATCGTGATACTAAAGAATATCCTTGGCCGTAGTGCAGGGGTGATTCGATGATGTGAATTATTTTATTAAACTGAGTCCCAGCGATAATAGTGTTGAAAAACCTTTTAAATCATAGAAGATAGTAGATTTTATTCTCTACCTGACTCTTTTAATGTATTGCTTGTTCCGCTGCAGCTAAACTTGATGTTCGTTATATTTTATCAGTTTAACGCTATTGAAGGCTAATGATAATTTATTCTGCATTATCTTAGTCATAATATTTCTTACTGAGCTAGTTGAGCTCACCCTTTCTTTCACTGTTCTCTTCAGGAAATAAGAATATAGCTGGGATGAGTCAGGGAACGGAGTGATGGACCAGATGATAGTATTAGTAGTCCTCACTATTCTGTTAAATAGTGTGACAATAATTGTAATGAGGACTCCTTTTGAGTTTGTATAGTCTCTAGTAGACAATAATTGTATTCAAACTCACAGTTATGTTTTGTTGTATTGTACACGACAGTTATATTAGTAAGTTGTATGTGTATTCTGTACCATGTATCTGACGACCCAAGATGGGTGATGTATACCTAATTTTGGGGGCGTCACACCTTAGGCTAATAACCTTGTTAAGAAAGGAAGAGTCCGAAGAAAGTTAACTCGAGTAAAATGAGTTAATAAGGTATTGAGGAAACTCAGTACCAAAAGATTTAAAAGATGGAAAGTAACCCTAAATGGATTAAATGTGATTTGTGCTTATATTATTGTGTATTATGTACTAATCAATTTGTTATGTGTTATTGTAGATGTCAAACGATAGCTTGATGTATAGGGATATACATATGGTAAGCGAGGAGTCCGTGAACTAAGTAGAGCCAGTACTTATGCCTGTAGCGGATATACCTATAGTGATTCTAGAAGAATCAGAACCCGAGGAGTATTTTTCAGAGGAGGATTATTCTGAGGAGACCATGGGATTAGCATCATATTTTAATATGATGATAGATGTGGAGGATGATATGGAGGTAACATCGATTAATATGGTGATGCCTGCTTAGAGTTAACACCGACAGAGACGATGAAGGCAATGTACCTCTCAGTGCTCGACCGTAATGTGCAACTGCACAATATGGTGCAGCATCAAAAGGAAGAGATCAATGATCTCTATGAAGCTAAGGAGTTTGCAGAGTCAGACTATGAGATAGAGCATGATGAGAAGGTGTTCATGATTGACAAGGCTAGGGACTATAAGAACGAGGTTGTCAAACTTACTAAGAAACTGGTTGAAAAAGACCAGAAGATAGCACGAATGTCATATATAAATGACAGTGCGCACGAAGATTTCAAGCATAAAATATCTTGTTATTCTATTGAGTCAGGAAAAACTCGACATACTATAAGTCGATATATTGTGTCGATTCTAGCGAACGAGAAGCATGAGAAAGCTGTTAGGCAGTATTAGAAGTTAGAATGATAAATATTTTTGTGGAGTGACGTAAAACCCTCTTTTGTATAATTAAAGGGTAGTCTTTATGTAAATCCCAATTTTTGTGAAAGTCAATCACGGGATATAAATGTAATAGCTTTTGGCTATAGAAAGCAAGTTGTAAATAGTCTTGAACTATGAAGAAGCATTTTAATATAATGAAGTTTTTATTTTAATTTGCTTTGTTGTGTATAAGTTATTGTTCTGTTGTTCGACGACAAATAACAATGTAAGCAAATAAGTAATAATGAAAATTTATTTATTTGATCAGAAATGTCGCCAAGAAGAAGACAACGTAACCAAGAGGCAAAATCGCATAACGATAACCAGGGGGGTCCTAATAACCCAATGTAAGAGTTCGTTAATTTATTAACGGCTGTATTTAACCAAGCCGGGGGTAGAGCGCCTGAAGGACCTAGGGTAGCACGAATAACGACCTTTAAGGAATTTAAAAGTGTAGGTCCACCTGAGTTCAAGGGAACGACGGACCCAATGGAGGCCCAGACATGGGTCAAAGAAATAGAAACAGTTGCAACTTAAGTTTCAAAACATGTTCAAGGTTGCTTTTGAAATCATTTTAAACACGAACGATGTTAATTTAATACCGACAAGATAACTTTAAAGCTCTTATCATATGTAAATAAGTTATGATATCCTCTTTCCAAGATCATAATGTATAACATGTAACATTCATGCATATTTATCTTAACCATATCAAGCTTTTCCTTTAAAACATTTTCTAACACAAAGCTAACAAGTTTGATCATGACAAGGACACTGTAACACCTTATCTTGCTTATTCCTCTCTGAAAGCAATCATGTATACGAACCATTAAGTTCAGAACTTGTAAACATAAGTTTCCACAAGGTTTTTTCTCCAAAACCTTAAGTTTTTGTTAAAGATCTTCTACTAAATCATGTTGGACACTTCATAACTCATAAGGAAACTTTGTAATACATGTCATACCTATTTCTCATGTATATACAAGTTATAATACTATATTAGCAACAACCTAGCATGACAGAATCCATCAACTGGTTCTGAGGTACGGCGCAGCTACGCTGCACCCTAGTACAAATAGGGCGCAACTGCGCCACGTCGAGTTCAGAAGTAGTAAGTATACTCTGTTTTGCAGAGTATCTACTAACTTGATTTCCAACGATTCAAACATGTTCCAAACCATTATTAAAGAGTTCATACATGTTAGTAAACTTCTTAAACACATTATAACATGTTAATTCATATCAATTGACATATGAATTCAAGAAATTTCAAGAACTAAACTAAACTCATTTCAAGAACACGATTAGGATTTATACCTTCTAAAGCTTGAATTGGACTTCCTACACTCTAGGTATGCTTCTATAGTAGCTCAGCAACTTATACTCTCCAATTAGACTATCAAACAACTTCTAGTAATCACAAAAACTAAAAATGGAGCTTATATTTATAGAAGAAGCTTGGACTAGACATTGGCATTACACTAAGGTTGGGTTCATGGTGTACTGGAACAATACATTGGTTAATCAAGAGTGGTTTAACAACCCACCACCAACCATTGGTCTTTCAATCATCACCTATTCCATAGCCTTTTGGAAAATACGTATTTTAGCTTCTAGTCACTATTCATGTACTTTGTGACACTTAATTTGAGACAAGAGAGAAAAATGTCAGCAATCTTGCAAAACATAGGTTATACAACTATACACAAACCCTATTCTTATGTTATATTGTATACACATATCATCCATACATGGGTTATAACATAATGTCACAATATGATTTACATAATTAATATTTCAAGGTAGTAGATGTGATATGAAAATGCAACATACATATAATCCATGTACATTTTATCACACTAGTATACTTTATTAAAATACTAGTTTATAATATGCTCATGGTATATTATTTTTGTGACGAATGAGATTTTTATAATTTAATTTTAATATTTATTGAGTTAAATAAATATTTTTTCGATGATTTAATTATTGGATTAAATAATTAATTGATACAATTATGGTAGATTAATTTAATTATATGTGTTACATTTATTAAATTAATGTAAAGAATATTTATTATTCAAGTATGTAATTATGTGAGCTTATTGAATTAAATGAATTATTTAATTAAGCATGATGTTATTCTAATTAATTTATTTATTAATTAGAGATTTAATAATTTAATATAATTAATTAATGAGAAAATTAAATATATGACTATGTGAATTTATGAGAAGTTATTATATTTTATTTATATTAAATAAGATATATGAATTATTGTGCAAGTGGGTGTGACATGAATTAAACTATATGATAAAGCTTTATTAAATTAAAGGAGTTTTGAAATCTATTATGCTAGCCAAACATGGCCTTAGTGGGGGTTACTAGCAGTTACCCATAACTGGGTTAACTGACCATTATTGCGCGTCAGTCGAGTTCTTATAATACGGCGTTTTCTTTTCTTTTCTTTTATTATTCTAAGTCTGGAAGAGCAGAAAGGGATAGAGATTGAGAATTTATCAGAGAAAATTTGCGAGAATTAGAGATATTGTGAGTGTGTAATCATCAGGTAATTGTGAAAGGATCATCTTGGATCACCTCTTCTTAATCTATAGTCTGGGTAATTTCTCCAAACTAAATTATATTTTTACGTTATTTGAGTTTTATAAAAATGGCTTTCATTCATAATGTAAAGCCTCTGTAATTGAGATTGGAGTAATGATTATGGGTTTTGTATGTGTTATGGCACATCACATCGTATTTAATTATATATATTTTGTAAACCATATCATAAGTTTCATAATACGATGACTTGCTATTTCAAAATTTACAGAGTTTGGATTTTGGCCATATGGCCTTATACGTGGTATTTCATGCGTTGATCATATATTATCCCTAAATTTTACACTTGTATTTTATTATACATATTGATACGAAGAGACCAAACTTTAAACGAACGGATTCGGTGTTATAATGAATCCGTAGTGATAATTTTCATGTTATATTTTCAAAACCTTCAAGAACATCAAAGTCAGTAAAATTATAGATTTTAATTCTATGATTATATGTTTTTAATGGGTTAAAATCATTCTATAGATGTTGGGTAATGATTATATGCGAATTCTAACATGTGGGTATGATTTAATCCGTGTAAAAATAAACTAATTTGGAAGTTATGGCCATATTCTGTGTTCTTCACAAAACGTATAATTTTACTTGTGATTGATTTTTGGCCTAATTTGGCTTGTTATGTTCGCGAACTGCAGAACTACAAAAACTGTAGAAAATGAACTTGGGTAACCTCGCCCCCGGCGGGCGTTACCAAAATACATTACCCCGCCCCGGCGGTTAAAAAAAATAATAATAAATAAATAAATAAATAAATAAATATTTGATAAAAATTATTATTAAAATATTTATAAAATAAATTAAATATTTTAATTGAGACATTATGGAATAAAATAAATATTTGATGAAAATTATTATTAAAATATTTATAAAATAAATTAAATATTTTAATTGAGATATTTATGGAATAAAATAAATATTCGATGAAAATTATTATTAAAATATTTATAAAATAAATTAAATATTTTTATTGAGATATTTATGGAATAAAATAAATATTCGATGAAAATTATTATTAAAATATTTATAAAATAAAGTAAATATTTTAATTGAAATATTTATGGAATAAAATAAATATTTGATGGAAATTATTATAAAATGATTTATTCGAGTGTAATAATAGTAAGAGAATGAAAATATTCTAATTTAATTAAGTAATTAAATTAGAAGGGTAATGATTTGTTAAATAAAGTGGAGTTTATATTAAATAATTAAGTGAAAATGTAACTAATGAATGTCGTGAATACATATGGTATGTGTGTAGGATTTGTGGTGAACGGAAGTAGTAATCTAATCGTTTAGCCTACGCACGAGCCAAGTTTCCTAACCTACTTGTCATTATTGTTCAAGTTTATTATTTACCTCGAGTAAATTATCATTATTATTATTCATGTTCTAATGTTATATTAAAGATTGATTATCTTTTCAAAGCATGATTCAGTTATACAATAATTGTTCTATTGTATACTTCCTGAGATTATTATTCAATTTGAATATCATTATTATTGAACCTTATTAGACTAGCGAACCCTATTGCTTCGACTAGTCCATAGTTGATGAGCGTTCTAAATTTCAGAACCCTTGATGAATTATCCAAACCAAACTTCCTTTGGTGCGGACTCGAATGTCAAACTGAGACGAACAACCCGGCAAAGGGATTTACTTATGCGTTAGCGTTAAGATATTGTGCACAATATGGTACTAAGAGCTGATCCCCCTAGGTACGAGAAGAAAGGTCCATAATCTTATGACTGTTAAAGGTTTCAAGTATAACCCTGGATAACCTAGGACATAGTTCCAGGTCTTATGACCCTCAGAATTCTTTTGATTCTTGTTATTCATTCTTGATTCAAAAGTTGAGCTTTCATTCAGATGTTTTTGATTTACTCGTATGTTATTATACTGTTATTTCATTATTATACTTGTGGGCAATAGAGCTGGCTCTTGCTTAATAATAACATTGCAGTTAAGAACAAAAGAACCGATGAACCTTCCACTAGTAAAGGCAAGAGCAAAGTTAGCAAGTGATGAAGACTTGTTATTTTTATTAGATGATGTATTTATGTTTAAGACTTGAGTTAATGATGTTATTTAAGACTTATTTGTTTATGATTCCGCACAGATGGTTAAGGTTAGTTTAACCTGGGATTGTATTATTATTATTTGGATGTTGTAACCCTTAAGGGGAAGATTTTCATTCTATCTATTGCATGGTTTGCATTTATTATGGGTAGATAGATAGATGATATTTGTACAGTGAACACCAGATCCCGTGGAATCAAAGTACCCGAATTTGGGGGTGTCACAAGTTGGTATCAAAGCTGTAGGTTATGAACCTTAGGTGGGGAACAACCTTAGGTAGTAGCCTTATAGAAAGAAGATAGTGATGGAAAACTCTTATCGAGTTATAAGAAATGAATTTATATAATTCATTGAAGATAATAAAAGACCTTATGTGTTTATGTGTTAAAGTATGCGTTAGATGATACGACTTAGTAACTAAAACTTAAAATTTTGTTGTCAGGATGTCGAATGTTGGAGAAGCTAGTCAAGCTGGGGAGGAAGAACCCCGTGTACCTATAGTAACGACAGAGGAGGCGCCACGAGACATTCATGTCTTTAGGGAGCAGCTCGTACAGAGGGAGTCATCTCCATTGATCACCATTGTTGGTCAGGAGCATGAGCCTGAGACTGATCCTGAGGAGGATTCTGAGGAGGAATTTGTTGAGGAAGAGGAAGAGGAAGAAGAGGAGTTACCACGGTACACCGTTGATGCTGAGATGTATGACATGTTATATGACCGTAACGTGGAGTTACGAGACGAGGTCCAGGATTTGATTAGCGAGCGGTTATTCAGCATATTACTCTAGAGCAGAAGGAGAGGGAGATTTTGACTCTTCACTCTCGACTGGCAAATGTAGAATGGAATTTGGTCCATGAGAAAGGTCAAACCGAAGATAAAACCGAGGAGATAGAGAAGCTGAAGAAAGAACTGAAGGAAACCTCCGAAAGGCTGAACATAGCAGAAGAGGGATGGGTAAGAGAATCACGTCGAGCTGATCGTGCAGAAGATGATAGTCGTGCAAAGAAGGCAAAGCTTGAAGAGACATACTCTACACTTAATCATGCAATGGATGAGGCCCAAGATCGAGTTCTGAGGTACCCCATCTAGTTCGAAGGACTTCCATCGTATATGCTGGATCGCAGGACAATGTCTCGTATTATGGATGAGGAGCGTGGCAAGGCTATTCAGCACCTTGACAGACAGTGATAGAATTTGTTTAATTATGTGAAAGACTTAATTAGTTTTTATATGTAAATTCTGACGTGTTTTTGAACGAAAGAATATTTGAATGTTTTAAATCATGTGGATTCTTTATTCTAGGATAGTTGATGTAAATAGCAGTTATGCTATCGTTTAATGTTAAAACTTTGATTTGAATGCAAATATATCAAGTTGTTTAAGATGATGTGTTAAGTGATATGTTAAATTGTTTAGTAATGCCTTAACTATTTAGAGAAATAATTAAAGTTCTAATAAAGCGTTTATTTAACAGAAAAATGCCGCCAAGGAGAAGACAGCAACGTCAACCGGCTCAGGAAGAGTTAACCAATAATAACAATTATGCCAACGCTAATCCCGTGTAGCAGTTAGTGAACTTACTAACTGGAGCCATGAATAACCAACCTCAAGCTCCACCAAACACAACGTTAAAGGACTTCAAGGCGGTGGGACCGCCAGGGTTCAAAGGTTCTATGAACCCAATCGAGGCTCAAACGTGGGTTATGGAAATGGAGAAGGTTTTCGACGTTGCTAGGGTTAGAGAACACCAGAAGACCGTTTTTGTAACATTTATGTTGAAGTCTGAGGCTAGCTACTGGTGGCAAGCAAACAAAGTGCGAGGAGGTGAAGGTGTAATTACGTGGGAGAGAATTAAAGAGATGTTTTTCGAAATATATTTCCCAACTAGTTCACAGAACCAGATGGAGGTTCAATTTCTAGAGTTGAAGCAGGGAAATATGAGCGTGCCTGACTATGCGGCTAAATTCAACGAGTTGGCAAGGTTCACTCCGTATCAAGTTCACACGGATGAGAGGAAGGCGAGACGGTTTGAGCAAGGACTAAAGCCTTGGGTGTACAACAAGATATCAATATTTTAGCTAAACACGTTTACTGGAGTACTGGAAAAGGCCATCCTCGCTGAAGGAGGAAGCGATGCGGTGACCAAGTACAATCAACATCAAAAGAAGAAGAAGAGTGAAGGTGAAATTAATAACAAGGTCAGTGGAAGTGGCATAGGAGGTGGAAATTTCAATCAGAAGAAAAGATGAAATGACAACTCATCATCGGGGAATCAACAAGGTAATCAGAAGAAAAGTATCGAAGCATGTCCGACTTGCGGGAAATCCCATCTCAGAGTTTGTATAAAAGGAAAAAGAGTGTGCTACAATTATGGTCAGGAAGGCCAAATAGCACCAAACTGTCCAAACCCAAAGAAGGGTGCTTATTTTACTTGTGGTTCGAAGGACCATCTGGCAAGAGATTGTTCCAAGAAGGGATCGGGAGGGTCAGAATCAGGAGAAAATCGGGAAAATAACAGTGGAAATGCCTTAACCCTCACCGGACCAACCGCAACAAACCGACCGACCGCCCGGACTTTCAATATGACGGTGCAGGATGGAATCCAGTCTCGTGATGTGGTGTCAGGTATCATTTCGATCAATGAAATTAATGCTTATGCTTTATTTGATTCGAGTGCTACTTGTTCCTTTATATCTGAAGACTTTGCTAATAGTTTAGATTTGCTTATGGATGAGTTGGAATATCTCATGAATATAGAAATTGCGAATAGAGAGATAATTCATGTTAAGTACGTGTTTAAGAACTGTAGGGTGGATATTAAGGGTAATATCATGAACGTAGATCTTATCCCTATTCGACTTGGGGAATTTGACGTTATTTTGGGAATGGACTGGTTATTCAATTATGGGGCTGTAATTGATTGCCAAAAGTAGTGTATTAACCTTATGACTCCGTCAAAGGTTGTATTTTGTGGTAGCAAGTTGCCTAGACAAGCGAGTTGTCTGACGATGATGCAGGCCAGGAAGTTATTAAGACAAGGTTGTGTATGATGTGAGGGCCCCGAATCCAGGTCCCAAATCACCTCGGATTCGGTTCGATCATTCTATCACTATTACTATATTTGCGGAAGATATAAACATAAATTGTTTATACATTAAACTTACACACTATTTCCCAAGGTCGAGTAACATTAACTTAATACACATTTCATAACTTTTCTAACATATAACATTATTAACATACAATACTTATACAATTTAGATGCACACATATCCTAATGTTGGAACTGTCTTTAACCTTTTCCTTGTATCCGACGCATTCACCTTAATCTACAATGTTTTATCATTATATAGCAAGGGTGACCATAAGGATTGCCCAACAAGTTTAAATTTAACAATACAACGATATATCATGATTGAAGAGTTTGAATAATAAGTTGGCTATAATTCAACAATATAATTGTGAACTAACAGGATCAAGTTTATGACTGAACAAGTATATAACATGAACAAATATTTCTGAACTGAAGGGTAATGAAGGTGATCAGCCTTTCATACTTGACTTATACATGCAATATGTACAGAGTACAATTATACATGGCAATCAGCAATGATTCACCATAAGCTTTTTCGAATGAAACGACTCTTATTAGAGTTAAGTAGAAACAAACTTACCTGAACCGTTGATTACCGCAACACAATGTATAACGCCTTATCGAAGACCTAAAATTAGTAATATAGATCTCCAATATTAGAATAATATCATCATAATATAATACTATTATTTATATAGATATACATAGAATAACCTAAACACATAACACATAACCTTATCAGTCTATAACACACATACGACCTATCCTCAAGTCAAACTTTTACAGTCTGAGTCGAGTTTGACAAAATTCTAACGTCCCGACGGTCTAGTCGGAGAATTATCGAGTCTAAGTTCAATTAAACTCTGACTTAATAGTTAACAATTAACTCAGATAATTTTAATAACAGTCAAAATACTTTTCGTAAGCTCGTAATAATTTTTAAATAATTATTACCATTTATCATAAATTTTCAATCATAAAACACGTATTTAAACAAATTAAATACCACATAATCCCATTATCATTAATATTTATTTATTATCAAATATTAATGAAATACATCACATAATATTATAATATATTAAAGTATTTTTAATACCTTAAAATTATTTAAATATATTTTTAAACACTTAAATTCATTATTCGATAATTGATATTAATATTAAAATATTAATATTCTCATGACAAAATATCAAAAGTTATATTTTATAACTCAAAATATTTTTATAACACTTAAATCATTTTCATATGATTTATAAAGCATTAATTCTATTTTTCCATAATTTATTTAATATATTCATTAAATAAACTAATTACCATTAATTACTCATTAATATAAAATTCATCACAAAATATTAAAAGTCATTAAAAATAACTTAAAATATTTTATTATACCATAATATTATTTTTCATGATTTTTCATGAATTAAAATCATTTTTAAATCATTTATTTAATATTATAATTAAATAAATTAAATACCATTTATATTCCAAAAATATTAAATATTTATGAAATATACTTAAAATAATTAAAAACTATTTTTCAGAATTTAAAATAATTTTTCAGAATTTATTTAGTATTTTTAATAATTAAAAACCATTTTTTATCAATTTTAAAATAATTTCCAGAAAATAATAATAATAAACTGTCACTAAAGAGCCCTATAGCGACAGAGCCGTCGCTATAGGTGTTCTTGGCCTGCTCTTGAGCTTCATCGTCAGACACCGAGTATGCTAGTTTGACCGAAATTTAATCCGTGCTACACTTGATTTCTGGGCTTGTAATTACTTTTATGTTTTAGAACAACTGTAATACTACAATTATAAGCAAAGATAATGATCAAAACATATAATGACAGAGAGATCTAAGCAATCAAACTTTCTGACAACACTGTTATTCATTTATGGGTTTTCCAGAAAATGAAGAACAGTTGAGGATACTAGTTTTAGATCATCATAACTTGCATCATGCAACTTGTTTGGGTGACATATTTGTTTCATATTATAGTAGTGATGTCAGGGTACACGACCATAACACTAATACAACCTAACAACATCATATGATCATGATCTGGCATGGTCAAAGTAGGGGTTCGGATATGTTCATGAGAAATCTGGGTTTCCCAGATTTCATCAAGAGGCTGGTGGTCAACGATTGTTTGACCACGATTCTCTACTATTATGTTCTGGATCTTGGTGATATAAAGCATTTAACACGTAGTCTTCATGTCAGGGTATATCAAAAACATACTAACTTGACCTAACTATCAAACTACTGCAAGATCTTGAGCCTGCAAACGCTTGTCAAAACATTCTGAAATTCTGGGTTTTCCCAGAAAACAAACTTTTGTGACCGGTCAACGCTATTTGACCAACAATAACACTCGATCTACACCTGATTTGGACTTGATTCAAGTTCCAGATCCAAGACCTTATAACATAGAATAAGTAGAAACTCGTAAAACACAAAAATAACTAACAAAACAGGATCTATGAGACCTGACATTGGACTGTCAGACCTCATTTTTCCAGATTTGAGAAAAATGTTATTTCGTGCACTTTGATGTTATGGATCTGGGATTTTACAGCCCAGATCACTAATAGACACCCTAATACACAACTCTAACCAATCACTAACAACATCTAACAACAAATCATAAGATTTCAAATTTTGAAAATTTATACCTTTCTAGCTTGGATTTTTGATTTCTGACTTCTGATTCTGATCTTTGTAAGTTATAAACTGATTTTGGCTCATCTTACCTCACTCTCTCACTTCACATTCCCGAAATATAGAGAGAGAATGTCTTGGGAGAAAATAAAAATGGAAGTGGTCATTTCTCTTTCTTTTAATCTATAAATTTTTGTAAGTAATGTATGTGGCTGATATGATTGGCTGAGTTGTTGATATTAGTCAAAAGCTAGGGCTTAGGGTTGGTGAACAACCAACTTAGGTTTAGATTTGCAAGAAACCTTCCATTATGCAATAAGGGTACAAATGTCTTTTAGCTTACTAAATTAACGGCATTTGTGTAAATGGTCCAAACCCTTAGGGTTTAGGGTTTAAGTTAGGGTTTAGGGTTTGAAACCCTTAGGTTTTGCAATTTAGTTTGTAACATTTCCATTTTCGATTTTTTAAAATAGAAAATTAATATTTCTAACTTATAATTAGAATTTTCTAATTACATAAAATTTCTTAATCATAACTTAAATATTGCTAATTAGGATTAGTTTTCCTAATTAAAATCGGTAATTTAGCAATTAGGGTCAAATTGGTCATTAGGGTTTATAAACCACTAATTAGGGTTTTTAATAGAAAAATAATTTTCTAATTTAGAAATTAGATTTTCGTAATTAGATTAGGGTTTTCTAATTACTTAACTTGAAAATTAGAATTAATATATCCTAATTACATTAAAACTATTTAATTAGCACTTAGGTTTTTTCCTATTTACAAATTAGGGTTTCAAATCCATAATTAGAGTTTTCAAAATATGTCATTAGGGTTTGCTAATTAATTAAGCGTTACCCTAATTAATATTATAATTAATAACATTTATGCAATATAATAATAATTTAAATTCCCAGATTAGGGTTTCATGCACCGAATTAGGGTTTTGGATTCCCGAAACTGAAATTAAGGTTTCCAGAACCGGTTTTAGGGTTTCTTATTAAACATTAGGATTTTCTAACTGAACGTTGACGTTCTTAATATACCTAAGGTTTTGTTACAAATATCGTTTATCTGGTCAACCCTTGACCCTTAACCACATACTGTACACATATACACAGAACATAATCACGCATTTCCTTAATCCTAAATAATTCACCTAAATTATTCACAGAATTTTGAAATCCTCAAAATTCCATCCTAAAAATATCAAACGCATACACTATTTTTTTGTCTAGGTTCTAATTTTGAACCTTAAATCAATAAATAAAAAATTTTAAAAAAATTCAAAATTCTCGGGTTGTCACATATGATACTTAGCTTACATAGTCGACAGTTGAAAAGAGAATCCGAAGGTAGAAGAAATACCGATTGTGAGGGACTTCGTCGACGTATTTCCAGACGATTTGCCAGGACTTCCACCAGATAGAGAGGTAGATTTCGTGATCGATTTGGCGTCAGGAACTGCTCCAATATCGATTTGTCCTAGTCTGACCTTTGGCGTCTGTTCGCTGAGGGGTTCATAAACATTCATATAACTATGAGTCAAGAATGTCACATAAGTATGAGTTTTAAGAACTCGTACTTAACCTTATATTCTCTACCTATGACCTATCTATCTGTTATATACATGAGAAAGGAATCACCCTCTTAACATGCATATAGCAAATAGCGCGACACAACATTTCAATGATTATCAGTATCAGAAACTAAGTGGTCGTCAAACAAACTCGGCCACTAATCAATATAGAAAGCTAAACGCACAATTCCCCCATACAAAGAATTGGTTAACCTAACCACTATATCGATCAGGAAGCTAAGTGATTCTAAAACCAAGTACAAATTCCCCACCCATACAAAGAATCATACAACTTAGCTGCTGACACGAGACCTCAATTGAAATCCCCACCTAATCTTAACACCCTTCTCAATACGAATTTCATTTAATCCGTATTCATAATCCATAACTCTCTCATGAGTTTTCATAGTACTATTTCATAGTACAACTTACAGACAACATCTTGCTGTAAACTGTTCAATCATTAGATTGATTCTTCTCCATGCTATCACCTTATCAGATTACGGGGTGATCTTATCGTATATATTACGATTTATTTCTATGTCTTGATCGTTTTGTTTTACGATCTTCTATCACTGTACTTTGAGTCTTTTAGACTCTATCTATTCACCACTTACTGTTCAACTTTATAATCAGAGTTAGGGAACTCTGTATCTTATAACTCGCCGAGATTCATATTTGAATCTTACTTACCAACTAACTCTATTTGAGTTAGTCCATATCCTAATCCTACCTAAGCTTCATAACCAACAGCTCTGATACCAACTGTGAGGGCCCCGAATCCAGGTCCTAAATTACCTCGGATCCGGTTCGATCATTCTTTCACTATTACTATATTTGCGGAAGATATAAACATAAATTATTTATACATTAAAACTTACATACTATTCCCAAGGTCGACTAACCTTAACTTAATACACATTTCATAACTTTTCTAACATATAACATCATTAACATACAATACTTATACATTTAGATGCACAAATATCCTAATGCTAGAACTGTCTTTAAACATTGTCCTTATATCCGACGCATTCGCCTTAATCTGCAATGTTTTATCATGATATAGCAAGGGTGAGCATAATGATTGCCCAGCAAGTTTAAATTCAACAATATAACGATATATAATGATTGAAGAGTTTGAATAATAAGCTGGCTATAATTCAACAATATAATTGTGAACTAGCAGAACAAGTTTATGACTGAACAAGTATATAACATGAACAATATTTCTGAACTGAAGGGTAATGAAGGTGATCAGCCTTTCATACCTAACTTATACATGCAATATGTACAGAGTACAATTATACATGGCAATCAGCAATGATTCACCATAAGTTTTTCGAATGAAACGACTCTTATTAGAGTTAAGTAGAAACAAATTTGCCTGAACCGTTAATTACCGCAACACAATGTATAACGCTTTATCAAAGACCTAAAATTAGTAATATAGATATCCATATTAGAATAATATCATCACAATATAATACTATTATTTATATAGATATACATAGAATAACCTAAAACATAACACATAACCTTATCACTCTATAACACACATACGACCTATCCTCAAGTTAAA
>CM029020.1:64673190-64757147 GCA_016801055.1 Panax notoginseng | reverse complement strand
TTTCAATTCAGTAAACTTCTTTTCATCCAGCAAGCTGGATTCATCAGATTTTCTAATCTAGCAAGCTGGATTCCATATCCGTACACAAAATACCAAATCAACTTATTATTTTCTATCCTTTGTACAACATGTATACACATATTTCATACACAAAAAGTATTTTTCCAAAATTTTTCAACTTCCTTTGGTATTTTTTAAAAATCATTTTTAGTTAATTCCTTAAGAAATTAGCTACCTCGTACACAACTCCGGAAATTCCCATCTCTTGGCACAATCTTATACGTCTTAATGTGACACTCTCCAGTTTAAATTTCGTGGCCATCGGAGTTATAGAACTCCGTTATAGCCATTTTCGTCAGAAAATCACAGAAATTGAAATGGTCATAACTTGCTCATTTTAACTCGGAATGAGCTCATTTTTGGACAGTAGGTACTTTATACCATATATTTTCATGTCCCAAAAGGTCAGAATTTATTACATAACTAAGTTGCCAAAACAGCCCTCGCAAAAATTTGGGCAGCAACTTTTTGGCATAAAACAGTTTTAGAGTCCTTTGCTAAAACAGTCATAACTCTCGCGTTTTAAAACATTTTTGAGCGATTCTTGAGCCCACGCGAAGCTAACTCCAGGGCTACAACTTTTATCTAATGATGTTTTTCTAAAATCCGAACACATCAGTCCAAAAATTTTGTAAAAGGAGACTGTTCGGGATTGGGTTGGACAGTTTTGATTATGCTTCTTCCGAACGTCATAACTACCTCCTCCGGAGTCGGAATTAGTCCGTTCCGGAGTCTATGGAAAGCTTATTCAGTGTACTAGAACATACCAGAAGCCCAGAATTTTTAAAGCAAAAAAAGTGGACGAAAAAGCCCCCGTTACAGACTGCCCAAAAACAGTTCCTAGATAGAAAACGGGACTGTTTTCACAAAATCAGTCATTACCCTATGTAAACATAACATGTTTGAGTGCTACCACTTGGGTTAACTAGTAAACACATATATATATAGCACCCCTCTTTGACGGATCGCAAAAAGGAGCTATAGATTTAAAACGGTGGATTTTCAAAGTAATTAGAAATTTTGGGTTTTCAAAACTAGAAAAATAACTTTTCTTTTCCCTTTTGGGTTCCACCAAATCAACACCCAAATTGGGTAAATCCATACTTGAACCTATGGAAAACACTTAGATCATAGGGGTTTGCACATCCAAAACAAAATCCCCTTTTATCAAATTACAAAAATAAATAAAGGAAGAAATTATACCTTTACTTTATTATTCTTCTTCTTCCTTCTTCCATGGAGTACCTTCTCACTCCTCTTCTTCTCCCTCATGGGCCACCGCCCCTCCTCTCTTACTCCTCCATGGCTTCGGCCACTTCTTCTTCTCTCTCTTTTCTCTTTCCCGTTTCTTTCTTTTCTTTCTTCTTTTTCTTCTTTCTCTCTCTTCTCTTTTCTTTCTTATCTCTTATCTCTTCTTATCCTTCCAACTCCTTATAAAATCCGCCATGTGGCCATATTATCCTCAAAAAATTAATTTCTTTTCCATTCTTATTTAGCATGCCAAATGTCCAATATGTCCCTCCTTAATTGTGCTTAAATTTTGGGCACCATTTCCATCTTTTGGCTATCAATAATTAATCTATTGGACCTTCAAATTAAACTCTTTAGGCCATTGAAAAAAAATTATCATATTCCAATGTCTTTCCATTTTACCCACCCTAACTATTTAATTAGGGTATCCATTTCAAATATATAGAATTTAAGTCCTCACTTTAGCACATTAAATTCTATAACCCAATTAAACTTGTTTTAATTAAGTTATAAAATTAATAACTTGAGATAATTAAAATATATCTCTTAACTTAATATTATTTTTAATATTATTGTTCTCCCATAAGTGGGCCTAGTTTGGGCCCTTAATTAAACTCATAGAGCTAACAAATTTAATTGTTTTACTTACTCACAAAAACTAACTTGGGCTCGCTTAAATAATATTACCTCCTTAGCCCATTAAATCCAATTCTTTTGGACTCTAAATAAATTATTGGGCTATGATATTATTATAGTCCATTACTTTTAATACTTTTGGGCTTCAAATTTAGTTTCTTTGGGGTTATATCAAATTTATATAGTCCAACACTCTTAATATTATTCCCTAATTAGTTAATTAGGGTTTTTCTCACACTAGAAAATAAATTTCTTACTCGTGCACATTAATTTTCTTAACCCAATTAGACTTACTATTATTAGGTTATAAAATTAATTAACTGAGATGTATAAATAAATCTCTTAATGTTGGTATATACATAAATACTAATATTCTATCATATTATAACCTCTTAGGTTATTTAATTACCACACCTAATATATATATTAGGTTACATAACTTAATTCTTAATTCACTTGAATTAATTCTATGACCACTAAATAAAAGTAACCATTTAGGTCATTTAAATCTCATGCCATGCTTTAATAACTTATTTAAGTTATACAATTTATATTGTATAATTAAATTTAATTTCCTCCTCCTCTCTATAAATTGTTTTCAAACAATTTATTTATATATTAAATATATAATTTAATATATTCAATCATTTATTCAAATATGAATTTAATTTACTAACTACCTTGATACCAATATTCATATCTACATATTGGATCTCATCTCATATTTTAGTTTTACATCATTGGTATAATATTAAATATTATATCATTATCCATATAACATCTTTCACTTCTCACACTGATTTTGACTTTTCTCCATAAAAAGTCAACTGTTGACTTTGAACAAAAGTCAACCTTTACACACTTTGTGTCTACTGCCCATTTTTACTAATCTTGACGTTCCGGACGCAACCGAGCAGTCCATGCTTCAAAATTCTATCTCTAACTCAAATTTTGAGTTTTCAATTACTCCCTTCTTATTGCTAATCGTAATAACTAACGACTTTAAACTTATTTATCTTCTTATTTGCCATTCAAGGCCAACGTTCAAGCTATGTTAATTACTAACATAGTTTTATCTTGATCCTTATATCAATAACTTAATTCATCATTCCTCTTGCAAAAATATATGTAGCACCTTACTAAGTATATATATTTCTATACATATACTCATCTTCGTTTAACCTCATAGCTTTTCTTCCTGTGAAATCTTATCTCCTTAATAAAATTTTCATATGTACTTATATAACATTTCTTAGACTATTCAGTTCACACCGAATTTACAGGTATCGTAATACCTTATTCTCGATATTCCTTCAAGTACATATTAATTCATTTCTAGGGTTTTGAAATTTTGTAACCCATATTTCTTTATTCTCATTCAATTAAGAAACCATATAGGTTCTTCTTAAAAACTTTGAAATCTTTAAAAATTTTTCACAGAAACGGCAATTCCATACACTTATTTTCTGTCTAGGTTCATCTTATAACCTTTAATCCATTATTTTAGGATTTTAATAATTATCTAAATTCTCGGGTTGTCACAGAATCCAATTGGACTTGGATTATGTCAAGCCCAATGATTTGTGAAGTTAAGCCCAAGTTAAGCCCAATAATAATTAGGGTTAAGGCCCAAACCAAGAAAAGAAACCGCGGATCGAACCGATGGGTAAACGGATGGGTAAAAAACCATTGGGGCAACCCATGGGGTGACCCATGGGCATGTGGGCCGGCCACTTGGCCACCAAGTAAGGGTGGTGGCCAAGTTAACTTGGTGGCTAAGTTGTTAAGGAGGTGTGAATAGTAAGGAGGTGGGGGCGAAATGACTATTTTGCCCTTAGCTTTGGTTTTCTATAAATAGAAACCTAGAATTTCATTTTCTAGGATTTTTTGAAAATCCTACCTTGAGAGAGATAGAGAGAGCTCGGTTGGGAGAGAAGAGGAAGAGCATGATCATGAACGCTCGGATCAAAAGTGATCCTGAAATAGAAAAGCTAGCAAATCGTCGGCTTTGTCTAACGGAAGAGAAATAAAGAAGAACGGTAATTCGAACCCTAGTTTCTTCTACTATTTTCTTTAAGTTTAATATGTTTAAAATATAACTTAATGAGAATAAGGAGTAAAAGATATTAGTAATGATTTCATATGGATGAAATCATGAGAAAATAAGAAATGAGAAATAAGAAATTTAGTTTATAAATTTCTTAAGCAAGTATAAGATTCGTGACGATTTTGAGCGATCCGAATGAATATTATGAACGAGTAGGTGAATTAAGTAAGGAATGGTGTTCTATAACGTCAAATTCCAAGAAACAATATAATCGTAATCCAAAATATCGATTAAAAACGAAGAACGAACGAAGAACGCGAAGAACACGCGAAGAACGCGTAGAACGTTGTTGATGGACAAATTTAAAACCATGGTAGTGTAAATGTTGTTGATGGACAAGTTTAAAACCATCGTGTATAAGTTAGTTGCTTCTTGCTTGGTTAGGAGCGTTAGAAACGTTTATGAAGAACGGATTTAAATTGAGCTATAACGAAATTATGGCGAAATTTCGTAAAAGACGAACGAGAATTTGAAAGTTAGTAAATGAACCCAAACGTGTAGGGTTTCTTAAGAATGTAAGAGAACGTATAAAATGTGAGTCGTGGACTCAAGAACGAGCGAATTCCGAGTTTGGATGACCGAATTACGGACGAACGAACGAAGAAAGTTAAAAGCGTAAAATGAACGAAGGGTTAAGATTAAGCCAATTGAATGGCATGTTAACGGATTCAGAATGATGTTCTGTCTAAGGCATATTAAAGTACGTAAGATAAGGAAGAGAATGGCTTTGGAACGACCTCGTTCTGAGTTATAACGAAGAAGTTATGAGATCATAAAGTAAGCATCTCAGCGCGAGAAGGGCACGGCGCCGCAGCGCGAGAAGGGCCATACACTTCTGGAGAGTGGCGCCGCAGCGCGAGAGGAAGAGAAGGGCACGGCGCCGCAGCGTCGGTGCAAGGCACTGCCCAGAAATGAGAATTTTATTTCTCAGATACTGGGGAATGTGCAAGAAAGAAGTATGAACATATAGTTCACGTAATGTAACACTTAGTTAAGTATTTTAAACCTTTAGCAAAGGTTGAACGAAAAGATTAAACGAGAATAAAAGACAAAGAATGTAGATGCGGGTTACGAAACCGATGTCCGGGAACTGTAGTTGCGATAAACGAACGTGAGGGAGTGCTATGATTGTGATTCCTTAGATGTTGGTTGACGATGTTAATGTATAACATTTTGATGTTATGACATGGCATTGAGAGATGAATGTAAAGCGTATAGACGCTATGAACGCAACGTAGTTACAATGAACGATTAGTCTTAGCATACAGCGAACCGTATGGCTTCGACATTAAGAAAGAATAATGAACATGGGGTTCATGGGATGGATAATGATGAAAGTAATTGAAACCTTGAGTAAAGGTTGAATGAGAGATTAAAAGACGAACAAGTAAAACGTTGAATACGTAAACGATCCTTGTGAATTGTATTCGCGCTGGACGAACGTTCTAAGTATACCGTGGTTGTATGACATAGACGTTGATGAAGGTAGTAAGTAAAATACGAATGGTATCAAGAGAGCCGTAACGAACGGTAATAAGATTACTGAAAGCCGAATATAAGTCGGGTGAAAATGATAGAATGAAAAGTAAGCACTGAACACTTTAACCAGCGTAAGGGTTGAGTGTAGGCAAGTGTTAAACGGGCAGAACCTACACCCTGTGTATGGTTTAACCGTAATGTAATGAAGAATGTTGATTAACCGTGAACGGTGAAGAAACTAAATTGGAGATAATAACGTATAACGTTAAGAAGCCGAGTTAATAAGTATAACTTGGACAATGTTCCGAGTTGAGGGAACCGGGCGTTGTAAGATATGAATAAGTTCATATGAAATGTTTAACGCTATGGTCTCATAGTATTGACAATGAATGAGCGTTCCGAGTATACAAAAGATTGTATGACTTAGACAATAAAGAATGATTCCTGAGGTATGACATTTAGTTGCCAGAAAGCCATAAGGAATAAGAAGTTAACTTAACGAACATTATAGTTTAATGGTTCGGATAAGTTAAGGTAAGTTAGGTTGTAGTACAATCGTAACCTTTGATAGTTGACATATGGGAGCTGGGCTAAACAATTCCTTTAGAGAGCGAAGGTATATACAAAACTGGCAACCGATCTAACTCACTGTGTGGGCAGTGTAGATGAGACGGGAACTTGTTTGTTGGTTGTTTGTGGAAAACCACTCAGAGTACCATATGGACTACTAGCAGAAAAGCGATGTGTGCTGAGTCCTAGAGAAGTATAAGAAGAAGATAAGAATGTGAATCATCAAAGATGATGAACGTGTTGAGTAAGACATCTCAGTATGTCGTAAAGCCATAATCTGGTAATGAAAGTTAGTCGCGTAATCTTAAATTACAAGAACGCGAACCTTAAAAAGTAAAGTTAAGTAAACCAATGCGTAAGTCAAGTATATGACTAATTGGTGTACTTGTTATTTCCTTATTTGTTATATAGGGTTTTGGAATAGGCATTTCAGCGTAAACTGTAAGCTGTAGCTATGCGTAAGGCAAGTTTCCTAACTTCATTCATATTTTAAATGAATGCTAGTTTCTAAAACTTCTCAGATGTTGAACTTGAGAAGTTCTGTCTATGTGCGAATGTGTGATATTTGTACAAGGTGGTAGAACGTATGAGGCCTTGTGCCACAATTTGAACACTTCGGTGTTTCTGTGAGATGAACTGTTCTATGTTTGAACTGTTCAATAAAAGAATGTTCGGTTTATACATGAACCGCTATTGTTAAGTCTGTGCTATTGATTCTAGCCAGACCGATTGTGCATGAAAGAAAGTAGAGAATAAAAGTATTTCAAAGTGCATGTGACTAATGTTTTAAAATGATAGGAATCAAGACTATTCCTATTATTCAAGCTGCTTCGTAACCTTTGTTCGGTTATTGAAGTTCTGAAAAAAATGTTTAAACTCTTGAAGTTGTTTGATCAATTGTATGACTTGCTGGGCAATTGAATACTCACACTTGCTTTAAATAAAAACATTTTCAGCGAACGATGTTAGAGAGAACTTAAGGATCCCGTAAAGATCAAGCGGAGCGGTATTCAGACGAAGTGACATTCATTATATGAATGTGCGTGAAGAGCAAGTGAAGACTTGTAATATAGAATGATAGAATTAAACTATAGACTAGTTTAATGAACAGTTATGAATCCTTTGTGGCAGATGAAAGTCACTCGTGTAAGATGTAAAGAATAATGTAATTATCATTATTTATAATGAAAGAGGTTTTGTGGTTATAGAACCTGGGATTTTAGAATATATGTTATTATATTTTAGTATATAATGATGTATGATTGGTAAGAAGTATGACAGTGACGCACGGAGTCCGGGTCTGAAGGTAGACCGGATTTCGAAGCGTTACAGGTTGGTATCAGAGTTGATAGGTTATAAATCTTAGGTTAGAGTACCTAAGACTATAATCGTAGAGAGAATGATAAGAAGATCACCACGTGATCATAGTAAATTGTAGTAACAGATGAGCTGTGAAACGATGAATGATTTATAGCTAATGCTATGAATGAATGGTACTACGAAGTAGTACGGGAAGAAGAACTCAGATTGAGTTGTAAATGGTGGTATACGAATTAAAGAAAATTCGTATTAAGTAGAGAGGAAGTTAGAAGTTGTAAAATTTCAATTGAGGACTCATGTGATGGCTGAGTTGTATGAATCTTTGTATGGGCAGAGGTTTGTGCTTGGTGTAACAACTACTCAGTTTATTACAGTGATAATCATTGGAATTGGTCGCGCTATTAAGATGTATATGACGAGAAGGTGAATCTTTTCTCATGTATATACTTGATAGATAGAGAAGGTTAAGGTAGGTGCGAGTCTTGAAACTCATACTTATGGTAAGTTTGTGACTAATAATAGTATGGTATGTTTTCGAATGTTTCAGCGAATGGATGCCAAAGGTCTGTCTGGATGTTCTTAAACGCATATTATTGTGGAAAGTTCCTGAACTCATAATGTATGGTAAGTTGATGGACTGTACTAAGAAATAGGAATGTTTAGACTGAAAACGAAGTATTTTTAGTAGACTTAGCATTGAAGGTGCTAGAGAAGTTTAAGTATTGTCGCAGAAAGACAATGAAGGAAGATGGAGAATAGGATATTCCAAATCCTCTAGCTATGCTAGATTTCGAAGTTTATTCAAATCGTGCTGAATTGTACATTTTGAAAAAGAAAAGAATTGGTTCAACTTTTTGGAACCAATGGATTTTAAAAGAGCTATGTTTTTATGTCTATGCCAATTGTTTCGGCTAGACAGAAATTGATTTAAAATATCAAAATGAATTTTATATCATCAGTGCATTTGATGCAAGGATGGTAAAAAGATGGAGTTGTTAATGCAATTAAACCTGGTATGGAATTTGATCAGAGGATCAATAACCTGCTATGGTATGATGTATAATGACGAAGTCATAAACTGACGAAGTCCTCAACGTACTGTGAAGAGTACGGTATCATGACGTTATGAAACGTTTTGAAAAGAATTTAAAGAAGTAGTTGATGTCAAGCGAGTTGACTAGACGAATGTTTCAAGAAATATCCAAATTTTTGGTACTAAGTCTGAGGTGAACATACCCTGAAATGGGGTTATACGTTAGGCTGATCACCTACGTATGGAAGAGGTAGTTTACCTTCTTTGTGATTGTAAACTTACCGTGTAAGAAAGGTTTACGGCGAGAGGTTGTTTAACCTTGTAAGAGTTCATGGTCAATTTGACCCCTCAACAAAAGAATGAAATGTTTTAAAGGAATCTTTATATTCCTAGTTATTCCTTTCGCTTCATGATTCTTGATTGGTTATGGAGGTTAGGAATGATGGAGAGATAAGAACTTCTTTGAAGAGAAGTTGAGGAGAAGGGTAAGCTAAAATTTCGAGGACGAAATTCTTTAAAGGAGGGAAGAATGTGACAACCCGAAAAATCGGATTGTCTAGAATTTAAGTTAAAGAATTAGTTATTAATAAAATGAATTTTTATTAATATTATTCCGTGCTATGTGTTCATTAATCGTTCTATAACCTAGAATGATTATTAATTTGGAGGATTCTGGCTACGAGCTAGACTGAACGAGTAAGAATTTTCAAGATGAAAATGAAATTTTTTCGGGAACAAAATATTTTTCGGGGAAAAAGACGAAATAGGCACTATTCACCCGTTTCTGCTCGGAGATTTATTTTGAAATTCTGATAAGTTTTTGATTACGTGAAATCTTAAGACGTGATGGAATATTCAATAATATTTCAGTTATGGCAAAAACGAAGTTTTCGCCTACGGACTCAAAACCTAAGGGTTATGAAAAGTGAGTTCCAAGAATTTTATGATCACGTATAATGATTAGGGTTATTATGCGTGAGAAATACGAGTATGATATGAGTTATTATATGAGTATAGTATGAAGAGTAGTACGACGTATAATACGAATATCGTACGAATGATATACGAAGAGAATACGAGAATACGAGAAAGGAATGCGTAGAATACGATCGTAGAATGCGATAAGTCTTAATGGACTTGGTGTTCATGGACTTTGTAGAATCTAATTGGACTTGGATTATGTCAAGCCCAATTATTTGGGAAGTTAGCCCAAGTTAAGCCCAATAAGAATTAGGGTTAATGCCCAAATCAAGAAAAGAAACCGCGGATCGAACCGATGGGTAAACGGATGGGTAAAAAACCATTAGGGCAACCCATGGGGTGACCCATGGGCATGTGGGCCGGCCACTTGGCCACCAAGTAAGGGTGGTGGCCAAGTTAACTTGGTGGCTAAGTTGTTAAGGAGGTGTGAATAGTAAGCAGGTGGGGGCGAAATGACTATTTTGCCCTTAGCTTTGGTTTTCTATAAATAGAAACCTAGAATTTCATTTTCTAGGATTTTTGAAAATCCTACCTTGAGAGAGATATTGAGAACTCGGTTGGGAGAGAAGAGGAAGATCATGATCATGAACGCTCGGATCAAAAGTGATCGTGAAATAGAAAAGCTAGCAAATCGCCGGCTTTGTCTAACGGAAGAGAAATAAAGAAGAACGGTAATCTGAACCCTAGTTTCTTCTACTATTTTCTTTAAGTTTAATATGTTTAAAACATAACTTAATGAGAATAAGGAGTAAAAGATATTAGTAATGATTTCATATGGATGAAATCATGAGAAAATAAGAAATGAGAAATAAGAAATTTAGTTTATAAATTTCTTAAGCAAGTATAAGATTCGTGACGATTTTGAGCGATCCGAATGAATATTATGAACGAGTAGGTGAATTAAGTAAGAAATGGTGTTCTATAATGTCAAATTCCAAGAAAAAATATAATCGTAATCCAAAATATCGATTAAAAACGAAGAACGAACGAAGAACGCGAAGAACGCGTAGAACGTTGTTGATGGACAAATTTAAAACCATCGTAGTGTAAATGTTGTTGGTGGACAAGTTTAAAACCATCGTGTATAAGTTAGTTGCTTCTTGCTTGGTTAGGAGCGTTAGAAACGTTCATGAAGAACGGATTTAAATTGAGCTATAACGAAATTATGGCGAAATTTCGTAAAAGACGAACGAGAATTTGAAAGTTAGTAAATGAACCCGAACGTGTAGGGTTTCATAAGAATGTAAGAGAACATATAAAATGTGAGTCGTGGACTTAAGAACGAGCGAATTCCGAGTTCGGATGACCGAATTACGGACGAACGAACGAAGAACGTTAAAAGCGTAAAATGAACGAAGGGTTAAGATTAAGCCAATTGAATGGCATGTTAACGGATTCAGAATGAAGTTCTGTCTAAGGCATATTAAAGTACGTAAGATAAGGAAGAGAATGGCTTTGGAACGACCTCGTTCTGAGTTATAACGAAGAAGTTATGAGATCATAAAGTAAGCATCTCAAACTTGACTTAACACTTAGAAAAATTTTCTAGGTTTTTGTCTTGGCGCCGCAGTGCGAGAAGGGGCGCCGCAGCGGGAGAAGGGCCGCCGCAGCGCGAGAAGGGGAGCCACAGCGCGAGTTCGGCCATACACTTCTAGAGAGTGACGCCGCAGTGCGAGAGGAAGAGAAGGGCACGGCGCCGCAGCGCCGGTGCAAGGCACTGCCCAGAAATGAGAATTTTATTTCTCAAATACTGGGGGATGTGCAAGAAAGAAGTATGAACATATAGTTCACGTAATGTAACACTTAGTCAAGTATTTTAAACCTTTAGCAAAGGTTGAACGAAAAGATTAAATGAGAATAAAAGACAAAGAATGTAGATGCGGGTTACGAAACCGATGTCCGGGAACCGTAGTCGCGATAAACGAATGTGAGGGATTGCTATGGTTGTGATTCCTTAGACGTTGGTTGACGATGTTAATGTATAACATTTTGATGTAATGACATGACATTGAGAGATGAATATAAAGTGTATAGACGCTATGAACGCAACGTAGTTGCAATGAACGATTAGTCTTAGCATACAGCGAACCGTATGGCTTCGACATTAAGAAAGAATAATGAACATGGGGTTCATGGGATGGATAATGATGAAAGTAATTGAAACCTTAAGTAAAGGTTGAATGAGAGATTAAAAGACGAAAAAGTAAAACGTTGAATACGTAAACGATCCTTGTGAATTGTATTCGCGTTGGACGAACGTTCTAAGTATACCGTGGTTGTATGACATAGACGTTGATGAAGGTAGTAAGTAAAATACGAATGGTATCAAGAGAGCCGCAACGAATGGTAATAAGATTACTGAAAGCCGAATATAAGTCGGGTGAGAATGATAGAATGAAAAGTAAGCACTGAACACTTTAACCAGCGTAAGGGTTGAGTGTAGGCGAGTGTTAAACGGGTAGAACCTACATCCTGTGTATGGTTTAACCGTAATGTAATGAAGAATGTTGATTAACCGTGAACGGTGAAGAAACTAAATTGGAGATAATAACGTATAACGTTAAGAAGCCGAGTTAATAAGTATAACTTGGACAATATTCCGAGTTGAGGGAACCGGACGTTGTAAGATGTGAATAAGTTCATATGAAATGTTTAACGCTATGGTCTCATAGTATTGACAATGAATGATCATTCCGAGTATACAAAAGATTGTATGACTTAGACAATAAAGAATGATTCTTGAGGTATGGAATTTAGTTGCCAGAAAGCCAAAAGGAATAAGAAGTTAAATTAACGAACATTATAGTTTAATGTTTCGGATAAGTTAAGGTAAGTTAGGTTGTTGTACAATCGTAACCTTTGATGGTTGACATATGGGAGCTGGGCTAAACAATTCCTTATGAGAGCGAAGGTATATACAAAACTGGCAACCGATCTAACTCACTGTGTAGGCAGTGTAGATGAGACGGGAACTTGTTGATTGGTTGTTTGTGGGAAACCACTCAGAGTACCATATGAACTACTAGCAGAAAAGCGATGTGTGCTGAGTCCTAGAGAAGTATAAGAAGAAGATAAGAATGTGAATCATCAAAGATGATGAACGTGTTGAGTAAGACATCACAGTATGTCATAAAGCCATAATCTGGTAATGAAAGTTAGTCGTGTAAGCTTAAATTACAAGAACGCGAACCTTAAAAAGTAAAGTTAAGCAAACCAATGCGTAAGTCAAGTATATGACTAATTGGTGTACTTGTTATTTCCTTATAGGGTTTTGGAATATGCATTTCAGCGTAAACTGTAAGCTGTAGCTATGCGTAAGGCAAGTTTCCTAACTTCATTCATATTTTAAATGAATGCTAGTTTCTAAAACTTCTCATATGTTGAACTTAAGAAGTTCTGTCTATGTGTGAATGTGTGATATTTGTACAAGGTGGTAGAACGTATGAGGCCTTGTGCCACAATTTGAACACTTCGGTGTTTCTGTGAGATGAACTGCTCTATGTTTGAACTGTTCAACAAAAGAATGTTCAGTTTATACATGAACCGCTATTATTAAGTCTGTGCTATTGATTCTAGCCAGACCGATTGTGCATGAAAGAAAGTAGAGAATGAAAGTATTTCAAAGTGCATGTGACTAATGTTTTAAAATGAAAGGAATCAAGACTATTCCTATTATTCAAGATGCTTCGTAACCTTTGTTCAGTTATTGAAGTTCTGTAAAAAAATGTTTAAACTCTTGAAGTTGTTTGTTCAATTGTATGACTTGCTGGGCAATTGAATGCTCAATCTTGCTTTAAATAAAAACATTTTCAGCGAACGATGTTATAGAGAACTTAAGGATCCCGTAAAGATCAAGCGGAGCGGTATTCAGACGAAGTGACATTCATTATATAAATGTGCGTGAAGAGCAAGTGAAGACTTGTAATATAGAATGATAGAATTAAACTATAGACTAGTTTAATGAACAGTTATGAATCCTTTGTGGCAGATGAAAGTCACTCGTGTAAGATGTAAAGAATAATGTAATTATCATTATTTGTAATGAAAGAGGTTTTGTGGTTATAGAACCTGGGATTTTAGAATATATGTTATTATATTTTAGTATGTAATGATGTATGATTGGTAAGAAGTATGACAGTGACGCACGGAGTCCGGGTCTGAAGGTAGACTGGATTTCGGGGCGTTACAGAAGGTAAGCATGTAATTCCTAATGTGATATTCATATGATTCTGTGTTAAGACTTGCTGAGCTAGAAATGCTCATTCTTGCTTGAATGGATGTCTGCAGCTAAAGCCAAACGAGCTGAAAGTTCTTAGAGAGATAAAGGTATGGCTAAGATGGATAGTTAAACGTCCTGTAATAGAATAGTGTATTTGTATGTAATATACTTATGAAGAACAAAGAATGTATTCGGTTATAAACCTGGGGAAGATTTTGTTATTATTGTAATACAAAGATAGTTAATACAATCATTTTGTTGTTGTCTCAATGGAATGACTATATGAATTGTAGTATCGTGGAGCACCATCTGTCGGGTTGGAAGATACCCGAATTTGGGGGCGTCACAGGTTGGTATCAAAGCATTAGGTTATAAAACTTACGGGGGGAAGAACCTTATGTAAGACCCCAACTTTTATAAATAAAGATGAATTTTCTATAAATATTATTTTTAAATATTGTGGAGTTAATTTGATATAATGTTATAGTTGTGGGTAATCTTTATAAATTTTGCAAAGTACGCAAGTTGTTATATAATATTCGATTGGTCGGGTAATATTCGTTTTAACAGGGAATATTCGTACAACGACATAATCATTGGTGGACCCCACAACGGAATTATTGTCGGATTGAGAAAACGACAAAAATATTTTATTAAAAATAACGACGGAAGTTTTACCATTGATACTGTTGAACTACTCGGTAGTAAAAGTACAGTAACACGTGTGGTTGCATAGTAGCACACGGTATTGATTATTAATGCTTATGTGAGAAGTCACTCAGTATAATTCAATTATTGTCAGTTAATAATATGAATTATTTATCGATAATGAAGTTTGGTTTTATTCGTATTATTAACGTAATAAAACAGAAACATCTTTTTATATAAAACAGAATACTTTATTAAAGTTATTCTATAAATAGAATATATTATATTTTATTTAAAAGATTTTTCTTTAAATATGGACCGTCAGATTAAAGTAATCAATCTGGATCGTTCATGGATTAGTTACTATGCATTCCATTTTTCTATAAATAGCAGCTCATTCCTCCATTATTTCTTACGAATTCACTGAACTCTAGAGAGAGAAACTATAGAGAGAAACTATAGAGAGAGAGAGAGAAGAAAAGTATTCTGCTACTTAACTACTTCCTTATTTTAGTTCTTCTTTAAAACTGTAAGGGGTGTTATTGTTTCTTATTCATGACGAGAACTTTTGTTATTCTATTTCTTATTATTCTGTTGGAATAACCTGTATACGCGGTCTACCTTATACTTGGTGACATTCTTCTATTATTCTGTTGGAACATCATGTCTGTGTGTTTTACACCGGACCTGGTTCCGTTTTTTTATTGTTATTCTGTCGGAATATCCTGTCTGTGCGTTTACGCCGGACCTGGTTCCATTACTTATTATTCTGTCGAAATATCATGTCTGTGCGTTTACGCCGGACCTGGTTCCATTATTTATTACTCTGTTAGAATAACCTGTCTGTGCGGTCTATCGCATGTCGGGTGATTTCTTTTGTTATTCCATTCTTTATTATACTCAGTTGGTTAAGTTTTAACTTCTATACTCCATGAAATTAGTGGAATATCCTTGATAATTGCGTTTCATCCAGTATCTTTTCATGAAAATATTATTCTAAGCATTCTTGAATTTTACTCCACAAAGCAATATCATGTTGACAATTTGGACGTTGTTAATTCTTGGATAAATTAATTCTTGAACTTATTTTATTGAATTCTTATATCATTGTCATCATCCTCATGTTTATAAAATGTTGAAAGTCATCTGTGGCATGTAGTGCATAGATGGACTTGGTATGATTATGACCAGAGATTATTCGGTATAATCATGACCGTAATGTTACAAATGATGTGGTAAAAGTCCTCATTGGCCCGTAGTGCATTGATGGACAGTTGTTGGCATGATCATGACCATTAATGAATACACAAATATTCTTGGCCTGTAGTGCATGGATAATTATGATCGTGATACTAAAGAATATCCTTGGCCATAGTGCAGGAGTGATTTGATGATGTGAATTATTTTATTAAGCTGAGTCCCAGCGATAACAGTGTTGAAAAACCTTTTAAATCATAGAAGATAGTAGATTTTATTCTCTACCTGACTCTTTTAATGTATTGCTTGTTCCGCTGCAGCTAAACTTGATGTTCGTTATATTTTATCAGTTTAACGCTATTGAAGGCTAATGATAATTTATTCTGCATTATCTTAGTCATAATATTTCTTACTGAGCTAGTTGAGATCACCCTTTCTTTCACTGTTCTCTTCAGGAAATAAGAATATAGCTGGGATGAGTCGGGGAACGGAGTGATGGACCAGATGATAGTATTAGTAGTCCTCACTATTCTGTTAAATAGTGTGACAATAATTGTAATGAGGACTCCTTTTGAGTTTGTATAGTCTCTAGTAGACAATAATTGTATTCAAACTCATAGTTATGTTTTGTCGTATTGTACACGAAGTTGTATTAGTAAGTTATATTTGTATTCTGTACTATGTATCTGACGACCCAAGATGGGTGATGTATACCTAATTTTGGGGGCGTCACAGTTGGTATCAGAGCTTAGGAATATGATCCCTGGCTAAGATGTGAGAATAGAACTAGGAGGGGAGAGACGGGGAATTCCTTCGCTAGTATGACCTACCTAAGTTTATTTGCATGGTATTTAATTGGTCGGTCAGAATATAATGATAATATATGACATATCAATTAACTTTTGTGGCAGTATCTGAAAATGGCATCTGAGAATGTTGAGAATAGCAATGGAGCACAGGCGACTGTTGATTCACCACATATCAATAATCGGGATAATGTGCATCAGGAAGGTGACAATCCTCATGCAAACAATAACACTGACCAGATGATGAATGATGGAATGTTAAGAAGCTTTATGCATTTCATGCAACAGCAGGCGAGAGCGGCTCTTGTCCAAAATATAGGTGGAAACACTGAAAACTCTTGGACGGTCACCGCTAAATAGTTCAAGGAGCTGGGACCACCGGAGTTTAAGGAAGAGCCAAAACCACTTATAGCGGAAACATGGTTAAAGCATATCACCAAGATATTTGATGTCTTGGGATGCTCTGATGAGCAAAAGGTTCCCTTTGCTGCCTTTATGTTGCGAGGAGAGGCAGATTACTGGTGGAAATCGATTAAGCGTACTCAACCTGCCGCACTGAAGCTGTCTTGGGAGAAGTTCCAAGAGCTGTTCAATGACAAATACTTTACCGAAAGTGTTCGTGACATGAAGGAGGTGGAGTTCATCAAATTAGAGCAGAATAATATGACCGTGTCGCAGTATGAGGCTAAATTTGCTGAGTTGTCCCGGTTTGCGTCCCACTTGGTGGATAATGAAGAGCGAATAACGCGAATGTTTTTGCAAGGTTTGAAACCTGAGATACGTCAACATCTTATTTCTCATAAACTGTGTTTGTATTCAGATGTTGTGAATATGGCTCAGTTAGTGGAGCGTGATAATGAGTCAACGCAACCAAAGAGAGCAGTCGACAAAATGATAATACCAGTGAGAGCAGTCATCGAAGCGGTGACAACAAGCGTGGAGGGAATCAACAGGCCAGAAATGGTAACGACTTCGGTGGTAATCAGGGCCAAACTAATAAGAATGGTCATTTCAAGAAGATGATATTCAACAATGATGGAAAGACGTCAGCACCAGCACCCATTGTTAAGGAAGGAGAACTACCACCTATCATATATTTCAAATGCAGAGGGGAGAGGCACATCAGTCCAAACTGCGTGATGTCGTCTAAAGTATGTTATAATTATGGAAGAGAAGGTCATTTAGCTCGATTTTGTCGTTTACCAAAAACAAGTTCTGCCGGGATTATGGCACCAAAGGCCGTCCCAGAAAAGTCAAAACCGGTAGTGCAAGGGAGAGCGTTTGTTGTGACCTCCAAGAAAGCAAGGAACCCGAATCAGGTCATCACGGGTAAGCTTATCATAAACTCTAACGAAGTCTATACTTTATTTGATACTGGTTCTATGCATTCTTTTATTTCTCCTACTTGCGCTCATCGATTAAATTTGACTCCAGAGACATTAGACTTTGACTTATCTGTTGAAACTCCATTGAGAGAAACCTTCATTACATCCAGGTTTATAAGTCTTGTTTGGTTCAAGTTGGTACCCACACATTACCTGTCGATCTTATTTCATTAAAAATACTTGTATTTGACGTGATTCTAGGGATTGATTGGTTAACTACTCATCATGCAAAAATTGATTGTTTTCGTAAGGTTGTTAGCTTTCATATTCCTAATCGACCTATTATGCGAATTCAAGCAACCAAACCATTAAAGTCAATCGATGTCATCTCAAGCCATAAAGCTATTCGTTTATTGAAAAACGGATGTCAAGCTTTCTTAGCTCATGTCATGGATCTAAACAAAAATACGTCAGTTTTGAATGATATTTCTATTGTTAATAAATTCCCTGACGTATTCCCTGAAGAACTTCATGGCCTACCCCCAAAGCGTGAAATTAAATTTTATATCGACCTTGAACCCGGTACAAAACCCATTTCCAAAGCCCCATATCGAATGGCTCATATTGAACTTCAGGAGTTAAAGATCCAACTGCAAGAATTGTTAGACATTGGCTTTATTCGTCCTAGTACTTCTCCTTGGGGTGCTCCTGTTCTATTCGTAAAGAAGAAAGATGGAAGTATGCGACTTTGTATTGATTATCGGAAGTTGAATCATGTCACCATCAAAAACAGGTACCCATTGCCACGTATTGATGACATGTTTGACCAATTGCAAGGAGCACAATTCTTTTTAAAGATCGATCTTCGTTCTGGATATCATCAGCTGAAAGTTAGAACTGAGGATATTCCAAAGACGGCTTTTAGAACTCGATACGGGCATTATGAATTCCTAGTCATGTCTTTTGGATTGACTAATGCTCCTGCTTCCTTCATGGATATGATGAACCGGGTATTCAAGGAATATTTGGATCACTTTGTGGTCGTCTTTATTGATGACATCCTTATTTATTCCAAAAGCCGTGAAGATCATGAGCAACACTTGAGGCTGGTACTCCAAAAGCTTCGTGAATACAAGCTTTACGCCAAGTTAAAGAAATGCGAGTTCTGGGTGGAGGAGGTAGCATTCCTTGGGCACGTAGTATCAAGTCGTGGAATACCGGTTGACTCGGCAAAGATTGAAGCTATTCAAAGCTGGGAGCAACCTAAATCAGTGACCGAAGTACGTAGCTTTCTTGGTTTAGCTGGTTATTATCGGAGATTCGTGGAAGGATTTTCTCGAATTGCTACTCCATTAACTCAGCTGACTCGGAAAGATACAAAGTTCGGTTGGAGCGAAGAATGTGAGAAGAGTTTTCAAGAACTCAAGAGGAGACTCATTTCAGCACCTGTTCTAATAATACCATCTGGCTCGGAGGGATTTATCATCTACAGTGATGCTTAGAGCAAAGGGTTAGGATGCGTTCTCATGCAACATGAAAAAGTCATAGCCTATACATCAAAACAACTCAAGGAATATGAGAGGAATTATCCTACTCATGATCTAGAGTTGGCAGCTGTTGTCTTTACACTTAAAATTTGGAGGCATTACTTGTATGGGGAGAAGGTGGAGATCTTTACGGATCATAAAAGCCTCAAATATTTCTTCGCTCAAAAGAAACTCAACATGCGACAACGACGTTGGCTTGAACTATTGAAAGATTATGATCATACCATTCAATACCATCCTGAAAAAGAGAACGTGGTAGCTGACGCATTGAGTAGAAGATCATATGCAAGTACGAGTGCGATATTGTCAACACAAAGGCCCATTTTGTGTGACTTGCAAAGGATGGAGATAGAGTTAAAGACTCTAGGGACCCATGTGATGATGACGAATATACGAGTAGAACCAACTTTAATTGATAAAGTTAAAGCTGCTCAAACTACAAACCTGGAGCTGATGCGTATGAGGAAGAAAGTGCTAGAAGGTGCTATGCCGGAAGCAAGAATCGATGAAGAAAGAATACTTTGAGTCAACTCCAGACTTTGTGTTCCTAACGACCCTGATTTAAAGTATAAAATGATGATGGAGGCGCACAATACACCGTTTGCAATCCATCCTGAAAGTACCAAAATGTATCATGATCTTCGTCATACATTTTAGTAGAGCAATATGAAGAGAGAGATTCAACGAGTCAAAGCGGAGCATCAAGTACCAAAAGGTCCATTGCAACCACTTGAAATTCTAGAATGGAAGTGGGAGCACATTACCATGGATTTCGTTACCAGTCTTCCTAAGGTTTCTCAAGGTATAGATGCGATTTGGGTCATTGTTGATAGATTGACCAAGTCTGCTCATTTCTTACATATACGAGAAACTTTTACACTTGAACGTCTTGCTCGTATATACATAAACGAGATTTTAAGACTGCATGGTATACCAGTATCCATAGTTTCTGATCGAGACCCAAGATTCACTTCACGGTTTTGGGTTAGCTTGCAAAAAGCTATGGGCACGAATTTACGATATAGTTCGGCATGTCATCCTCAGACAGACGGACAATCAGATAGGACTATTCAAACTCTAGAAGATTTATTAAGACTTTGTGTCCTTGACTTCAAGGGAAGTTGGGACAAGTTCTTACCATTGGTGGAGTTTTCCTACAACAACAGTTATCAAGCAAGTATTGGCATGGCTCCATTCGAAGCATTGTATGGAAAAAAATGTCGTTCTCCAGTATGCTAAGATGAGGTGGGTGAAGCAACGTTGTTGGGACTGGAGTTGGTACGTATGACTATAGAAAAAATTCAAACGATCCGACAACGTATAAAAACCTCACAAGATCGACAAAAGAGTTATGCTGATCTTCATCGAAAGGACGTGGAATTTGATATAGGAGATCATGTGTTCTTACGTGTTGCTCCATGGAAAGGAGTTACGAGATTTGAAAAGAGTGAAAAGCTCAATCCTCGATTCATCGGTCTATTTTTAATCCTCGATCGAGTAGGAACTGTGGCTTATAGACTCGCTTTACCGCCAAGTATGTCTCGTGTTCATAACGTTTTTCACATATCCATGTTATGTAAATATGTGGAAGACCCAAACCACGTTATTGAGTTAGAACCGGACGAAATAGCAGAAGATTTGACGTATGAAGAAGTTCCTGTTCAAATCTTGGATAAGAAGGAACATATTCTATGCTCCAAGGTTATACCTCAAGTCAAAGTTTTGTGGAGAAACCACGATGTTGAGGAAATGACTTGGGAGTTAAAATCTGAAATGAAGTCAAGGTATCCTTACCTCTTCGACATACCAGGTACGTACCCTAATTTCGAGGGCCAAATTTCATAAGAAGGGAAGGTTGTAAGACCCCAACTTTTATAAATAAAGATGAATTTTCTATAAATATCATTTTTAAATATTGTGGAGTTAATTTGATATAATGTTATAGTTGTGGGTAATATTTATAAATTTTGCAAAGTACGCAAGTTGTAATATAATATTCGATTGGTCGGGGAATATTCGTTTTAACAGGGAATATTCGTACAACGGCATAATCATTGGTGGACCCCACAATAGAATTATTCTCAGATTGAGAAAATGACAAAAATATTTTATTAAAAATAACGGTGGAAGTTTTACCATTGATACTGTTGAACTAATTGGTAGTAAAAGTACAGTAACACGTGTGGTTGCATAGTAGCACACGGTATTGATTTTTAATGCTTATGTGAGAAGTCACTTAGTTTGATTCAATTATTGTCAGTTAATAATATGAATTATTTAGCGATAATGAAGTTTTGTTTTATTCGTATTATTAACGTAATAAAACAGAAACATTTTTTTATATAAAACAGAATACTTTATTAAAGTTATTCTATAAATAGAATATATTTTATTTTATTTAAAAGATTTTTCTTTAAATATGGACCGTCAATTTAAAGTAATCAATCAGGACCGTTCATGGATTAGTTACTATGCATTCTATTTTTCTATAAATAGCAGCTCATTCCTTCATTATTTCTTACGAATTCACTGAACTCTATAGAGAGAAACTATAGAGAGAGGGAAGAAAAGTATTCTGCTACTTAACTACTTCCTTATTTCAGTTCATCTTTAAAACGGTAAGGGGTGTTATTCTTTCTTATTCATGAAAAAAACTTTTGTTATTCCATTTCTTATTATTCTGTTGGAATAACCTGTATACGCGGTCTACCCTATACTTGGTGACATTCTTCTATTATTTTGTTGAAACATACTGTCTGTTTGTTTTACACCGGACCTGGTTCCATTTTTATTATTATTCTGTCGGAATATCCTGTCTGTGCGTTTACGACGGACCTGGTTCCATTACTTATTATTCTATCGAATATCATGTCTGTACGTTTACGCCGGACCTGGTTCCATTATTTATTATTCTGTTAGAATAACCTGTCTGTGCGGTCTATCGCATGCCGGGTGATTTCTTTTGTTATTCCATTCTTTATTATAGTCAGTTGGTTAAGTTTTAACTTCTATACTCCATGAAATTAGTGGAATATCCTTAATAATTGCGTTTCATCCAGTATCTTTTCATGAAAATATTAGTCTAAGCATTCTTGAATTTTACTCCACAAAGCAGTATCATGTTGACAATTTAGACGTTGTTGATTCTTGGATAAATTAATTCTTGAACTTATTTTATTGAATTCTTATATCATTGTCATCATCCTCATGTTTATAAAATGTTGAAAGTCATCTGTGGCCTGTAGTGCATAGATAGACTTGGTATGATTATGACCAGAGATTATTCGGTATAATCATGACCGTAATGTTACAAATGATGTGGTAAAAGTCCTCATTGGCCCGTAGTGCATTGATGGACAGTTGTTGGCATGATCATGACCATTAATGAATACACAAATATTCTTGGCCCGTAGTGCATGGATAATTGTGATCGTGATACTAAAGAATATCCTTGGCCGTAGTGCAGGGGTGATTCGATGATGTGAATTATTTTATTAAACTGAGTCCCAGCGATAATAGTGTTGAAAAACCTTTTAAATCATAGAAGATAGTAGATTTTATTCTCTACCTGACTCTTTTAATGTATTGCTTGTTCCGCTGCAGCTAAACTTGATGTTCGTTATATTTTATCAGTTTAACGCTATTGAAGGCTAATGATAATTTATTCTGCATTATCTTAGTCATAATATTTCTTACTGAGCTAGTTGAGCTCACCCTTTCTTTCACTGTTCTCTTCAGGAAATAAGAATATAGCTGGGATGAGTCAGGGAACGGAGTGATGGACCAGATGATAGTATTAGTAGTCCTCACTATTCTGTTAAATAGTGTGACAATAATTGTAATGAGGACTCCTTTTGAGTTTGTATAGTCTCTAGTAGACAATAATTGTATTCAAACTCACAGTTATGTTTTGTTGTATTGTACACGACAGTTATATTAGTAAGTTGTATGTGTATTCTGTACCATGTATCTGACGACCCAAGATGGGTGATGTATACCTAATTTTGGGGGCGTCACACCTTAGGCTAATAACCTTGTTAAGAAAGGAAGAGTCCGAAGAAAGTTAACTCGAGTAAAATGAGTTAATAAGGTATTGAGGAAACTCAGTACCAAAAGATTTAAAAGATGGAAAGTAACCCTAAATGGATTAAATGTGATTTGTGCTTATATTATTGTGTATTATGTACTAATCAATTTGTTATGTGTTATTGTAGATGTCAAACGATAGCTTGATGTATAGGGATATACATATGGTAAGCGAGGAGTCCGTGAACTAAGTAGAGCCAGTACTTATGCCTGTAGCGGATATACCTATAGTGATTCTAGAAGAATCAGAACCCGAGGAGTATTTTTCAGAGGAGGATTATTCTGAGGAGACCATGGGATTAGCATCATATTTTAATATGATGATAGATGTGGAGGATGATATGGAGGTAACATCGATTAATATGGTGATGCCTGCCTTAGAGTCAACACCGACAGAGACGATGAAGGCAATGTACCTCTCAGTGCTCGACCGTAATGTGCAACTGCACAATATGGTGCAGCATCAAAAGGAAGAGATCAATGATCTCTATGAAGCTAAGGAGTTTGCAGAGTCAGACTATGAGATAGAGCATGATGAGAAGGTGTTCATGATTGACAAGGCTAGGGACTATAAGAACGAGGTTGTCAAACTTACTAAGAAACTGGTTGAAAAAGACCAGAAGATAGCACGAATGTCATATATAAATGACAGTGCGCACGAAGATTTCAAGCATAAAATATCTTGTTATTCTATTGAGTCAGAAAAACTCGACATACTATAAGTCGATATATTGTGTCGATTCTAGCGAACGAGAAGCATGAGAAAGCTGTTAGGCAGTATTAGAAGTTAGAATGATAAATATTTTTTTGGAGTGACGTAAAACCCTCTTTTGTATAATTAAAGGGTAGTCTTTGTGTAAATCCCAATTTTTGTGAAAGTCAATCACGGGATATAAATGTAATAGCTTTTGGCTATAGAAAGCAAGTTGTAAATAGTCTTGAACTATGAAGAAGCATTTTAATATAATGAAGTTTTTATTTTAATTTGCTTTGTTGTGTATAAGTTATTGTTCTGTTGTTCGACGACAAATAACAATGTAAGCAAATAAGTAATAATGAAAATTTATTTATTTGATCAGAAATGTCGCCAAGAAGAAGACAACGTAACCAAGAGGCAAAATCGCATAACGATAACCAGGGGGGTCCTAATAACCCAATGTAAGAGTTCGTTAATTTATTAACGGCTGTATTTAACCAAGCCGGGGGTAGAGCGCCTGAAGGACCTAGGGTAGCACGAATAACGACCTTTAAGGAATTTAAAAGTGTAGGTCCACCTGAGTTCAAGGGAACGACGGACCCAATGGAGGCCCAGACATGGGTCAAAGAAATAGAAACAGTTGCAACTTAAGTTTCAAAACATGTTCAAGGTTGCTTTTGAAATCATTTTAAACACGAACGATGTTAATTTAATACCGACAAGATAACTTTAAAGCTCTTATCATATGTAAATAAGTTATGATATCCTCTTTCCAAGATCATAATGTATAACATGTAACATTCATGCATATTTATCTTAACCATATCAAGCTTTTTCCTTTAAAACATTTTCTAACACAAAGCTAACAAGTTTGATCATGACAAGGACACTGTAACACCTTATCTTGCTTATTCCTCTCTGAAAGCAATCATGTATACGAACCATTAAGTTCAGAACTTGTAAACATAAGTTTCCACAAGGTTTTTTCTCCAAAACCTTAAGTTTTTGTTAAAGATCTTCTACTAAATCATGTTGGACACTTCATAACTCATAAGGAAACTTTGTAATACATGTCATACCTATTTCTCATGTATATACAAGTTATAATACTATATTAGCAACAACCTAGCATGACAGAATCCATCAACTGGTTCTGAGGTACGGCGCAGCTACGCTGCACCCTAGTACAAATAGGGCGCAACTGCGCCACGTCGAGTTCAGAAGTAGTAAGTATACTCTGTTTTGCAGAGTATCTACTAACTTGATTTCCAACGATTCAAACATGTTCCAAACCATTATTAAAGAGTTCATACATGTTAGTAAACTTCTTAAACACATTATAACATGTTAATTCATATCAATTGACATATGAATTCAAGAAATTTCAAGAACTAAACTAAACTCATTTCAAGAACACGATTAGGATTTATACCTTCTAAAGCTTGAATTGGACTTCCTACACTCTAGGTATGCTTCTATAGTAGCTCAGCAACTTATACTCTCCAATTAGACTATCAAACAACTTCTAGTAATCACAAAAACTAAAAATGGAGCTTATATTTATAGAAGAAGCTTGGACTAGACATTGGCATTACACTAAGGTTGGGTTCATGGTGTACTGGAACAATACATTGGTTAATCAAGAGTGGTTTAACAACCCACCACCAACCATTGGTCTTTCAATCATCACCTATTCCATAGCCTTTTGGAAAATACGTATTTTAGCTTCTAGTCACTATTCATGTACTTTGTGACACTTAATTTGAGACAAGAGAGAAAAATGTCAGCAATCTTGCAAAACATAGGTTATACAACTATACACAAACCCTATTCTTATGTTATATTGTATACACATATCATCCATACATGGGTTATAACATAATGTCACAATATGATTTACATAATTAATATTTCAAGGTAGTAGATGTGATATGAAAATGCAACATACATATAATCCATGTACATTTTATCACACTAGTATACTTTATTAAAATACTAGTTTATAATATGCTCATGGTATATTATTTTTGTGACGAATGAGATTTTTATAATTTAATTTTAATATTTATTGAGTTAAATAAATATTTTTTCGATGATTTAATTATTGGATTAAATAATTAATTGATACAATTATGGTAGATTAATTTAATTATATGTGTTACATTTATTAAATTAATGTAAAGAATATTTATTATTCAAGTATGTAATTATGTGAGCTTATTGAATTAAATGAATTATTTAATTAAGCATGATGTTATTCTAATTAATTTATTTATTAATTAGAGATTTAATAATTTAATATAATTAATTAATGAGAAAATTAAATATATGACTATGTGAATTTATGAGAAGTTATTATATTTTATTTATATTAAATAAGATATATGAATTATTGTGCAAGTGGGTGTGACATGAATTAAACTATATGATAAAGCTTTATTAAATTAAAGGAGTTTTGAAATCTATTATGCTAGCCAAACATGGCCTTAGTGGGGGTTACTAGCAGTTACCCATAACTGGGTTAACTGACCATTATTGCGCGTCAGTCGAGTTCTTATAATACGGCGTTTTCTTTTCTTTTCTTTTATTATTCTAAGTCTGGAAGAGCAGAAAGGGATAGAGATTGAGAATTTATCAGAGAAAATTTGCGAGAATTAGAGATATTGTGAGTGTGTAATCATCAGGTAATTGTGAAAGGATCATCTTGGATCACCTCTTCTTAATCTATAGTCTGGGTAATTTCTCCAAACTAAATTATATTTTTACGTTATTTGAGTTTTATGAAAATGGCTTTCATTCATAATGTAAAGCCTCTGTAATTGAGATTGGAGTAATGATTATGGGTTTTGTATGTGTTATGGCACATCACATCGTATTTAATTATATATATTTTGTAAACCATATCATAAGTTTCATAATACGATGACTTGCTATTTCAAAATTTACAGAGTTTGGATTTTGGCCATATGGCCTTATACGTGGTATTTCATGCGTTGATCATATATTATCCCTAAATTTTACACTTGTATTTTATTATACATATTGATACGAAGAGACCAAACTTTAAACGAACGGATTCGGTGTTATAATGAATCCGTAGTGATAATTTTCATGTTATATTTTCAAAACCTTCAAGAACATCAAAGTCAGTAAAATTATAGATTTTAATTCTATGATTATATGTTTTAATGGGTTAAAATCATTCTATAGATGTTGGGTAATGATTATATGCGAATTCTAACATGTGGGTATGATTTAATCCGTGTAAAAATAAACTAATTTGGAAGTTATGGCCATATTCTGTGTTCTTCACAAAACGTATAATTTTACTTGTGATTGATTTTTGGCCTAATTTGGCTTGTTATGTTCGCGAACTGCAGAACTGCAAAAACTGTAGAAAATGAACTTGGGTAACCTCGCCCCCGGCGGGCGTTACCAAAATACATTACCCCGCCCCGGCGGTTAAAAAAATAATAATAAATAAATAAATAAATAAATAAATATTTGATAAAAATTATTATTAAAATATTTATAAAATAAATTAAATATTTTAATTGAGACATTATGGAATAAAATAAATATTTGATGAAAATTATTATTAAAATATTTATAAAATAAATTAAATATTTTAATTGAGATATTTATGGAATAAAATAAATATTCGATGAAAATTATTATTAAAATATTTATAAAATAAATTAAATATTTTTATTGAGATATTTATGGAATAAAATAAATATTCGATGAAAATTATTATTAAAATATTTATAAAATAAAGTAAATATTTTAATTGAAATATTTATGGAATAAAATAAATATTTGATGGAAATTATTATAAAATGATTTATTCGAGTGTAATAATAGTAAGAGAATGAAAATATTCTAATTTAATTAAGTAATTAAATTAGAAGGGTAATGATTTGTTAAATAAAGTGGAGTTTATATTAAATAATTAAGTGAAAATGTAACTAATGAATGTCGTGAATACATATGGTATGTGTGTAGGATTTGTGGTGAACGGAAGTAGTAATCTAATCGTTTAGCCTACGCACGAGCCAAGTTTCCTAACCTACTTGTCATTATTGTTCAAGTTTATTATTTACCTCGAGTAAATTATCATTATTATTATTCATGTTCTAATGTTATATTAAAGATTGATTATCTTTTCAAAGCATGATTCAGTTATACAATAATTGTTCTATTGTATACTTCCTGAGATTATTATTCAATTTGAATATCATTATTATTGAACCTTATTAGACTAGCGAACCCTTATTGCTTCGACTAGTCCATAGTTGATGAGCGTTCTAAATTTCAGAACCCTTGATGAATTATCCAAACCAAACTTCCTTTGGTGCGGACTCGAATGTCAAACTGAGACGAACAACCCGGCAAAGGGATTTACTTATGCGTTAGCGTTAAGATATTGTGCACAATATGGTACTAAGAGCTGATCCCCCTAGGTACGAGAAGAAAGGTCCATAATCTTATGACTGTTAAAGGTTTCAAGTATAACCCTGGATAACCTAGGACATAGTTCCAGGTCTTATGACCCTCAGAATTCTTTTGATTCTTGTTATTCATTCTTGATTCAAAAGTTGAGCTTTCATTCAGATGTTTTTGATTTACTCGTATGTTATTATACTGTTATTTCATTATTATACTTGTGGGCAATAGAGCTGGCTCTTGCTTAATAATAACATTGCAGTTAAGAACAAAAGAACCGATGAACCTTCCACTAGTAAAGGCAAGGGCAAAGTTAGCAAGTGATGAAGACTTGTTATTTTTATTAGATGATGTATTTATGTTTAAGACTTGAGTTAATGATGTTATTTAAGACTTATTTGTTTATGATTCCGCACAGATGGTTAAGGTTAGTTTAACCTGGGATTGTATTATTATTATTTGGATGTTGTAACCCTTAAGGGGAAGATTTTCATTCTATCTATTGCATGGTTTGCATTTATTATGGGTAGATAGATAGATGATATTTGTACAGTGAACACCAGATCCCGTGGAATCAAAGTACCCGAATTTGGGGGTGTCACAAGTTGGTATCAAAGCTGTAGGTTATGAACCTTAGGTGGGGGAACAACCTTAGGTAGTAGCCTTATAGAAAGAAGATAGTGATGGAAAACTCTTATCGAGTTATAAGAAATGAATTTATATAATTCATTGAAGATAATAAAAGACCTTATGTGTTTATGTGTTAAAGTATGCGTTAGATGATACGACTTAGTAACTAAAACTTAAAATTTTATTGTCAGGATGTCGAATGTTGGAGAAGCTAGTCAAGCTGGGGAGGAAGAACCCCGTGTACCTATAGTAACGACAGAGGAGGCGCCACGAGACATTCATGTCGTTAGGGAGCAGCTCGTACAGAGGGAGTCATCTCCATTGATCACCATTGTTGGTCAGGAGCATGAGCCTGAGACTGATCCTGAGGAGGATTCTGAGGAGGAATTTGTTGAGGAAGAGGAAGAGGAAGAAGAGGAGTTACCACGGTACACCGTTGATGCTGAGATGTATGACATGTTATATGACCGTAACGTGGAGTTACGAGACGAGGTCCAGGATTTGACTGAGCGAGCGGTTATTCAGCATATTACTCTAGAGCAGAAGGAGAGGGAGATTTTGACTCTTCACTCTCGACTGGCAAATGTAGAATGGAATTTGGTCCATGAGAAAAGGTCAAACCGAAGATAAAACCGAGGAGATAGAGAAGCTGAAGAAGGAACTGAAGGAAACCTCCGAAAGGCTGAACATAGCAGAAGAGGGATGGGTAAGAGAATCGCGTCGAGCTGATCGTGCAGAAGATGATAGTCGTGCAAAGAAGGCAAAGCTTGAAGAGACATACTCTACACTTAATCATGCAATGGATGAGGCCCAAGATCGAGTTCTGAGGTACCCCATCTAGTTCGAAGGACTTCCATCGTATATGCTGGATCGCAGGACAATGTCTCGTATTATGGATGAGGAGCGTGGCAAGGCTATTCAGCACCTTGACAGACAGTGATAGAATTTGTTTAATTATGTGAAAGACTTAATTAGTTTTTATATGTAAATTCTGACGTGTTTTTGAACGAAAGAATATTTGAATTTTTTAAATCCTGTGGATTCTTTATTCTAGGATAGTTGATGTAAATAGCAGTTATGCTATCGTTTAATGTTAAAACTTTGATTTGAATGCAAATATATCAAGTTGTTTAAGATGATGTGTTAAGTGATATTTTAAATTGTTTAGTAATTCCTTAACTATTTAGAGAAATAAATAAAGTTCTAATAAAGCGTTTATTTAACAGAAAAATGCCGCCAAGGAGAAGACAACAACGTCAACCGGCTCAGGAAGAGTTAACCAATAATAACAATTATGCCAACGCTAATCCCGTGCAGCAGTTAGTGAACTTACTAACTGGAGCCATGAATAACCAACCTCAAGCTCCACCAAACACAACGTTAAAGGACTTCAAGGCGGTGGGACCGCCAGGGTTCAAAGGTTCTATGAACCCAATCGAGGCTCAAACGTGGGTTATGGAAATGGAGAAGGTTTTCGACGTTGCTAGGGTTAGAGAAGACCAGAAGACCGTTTTTGCAACATTTATGTTGAAGTCTGAGGCTAGCTACTGGTGGCAAGCAAACAAAGTGCGAGGAGGTGAAGGTGTAATTACGTGGGAGATAATTAAAGAGATGTTTTTCGAAATATATTTCCCAACTAGTTCACAGAACCAGATGGAGGTTCAATTTCTAGAGTTGAAGCAGGGAAATATGAGCGTGCCTGACTATGCGGCTAAATTCAACGAGTTGGCAAGGTTCACTCCGTATCAAGTTCACACGGATGAGAGGAAGGCGAGACGGTTTGAGCAAGGACTAAAGCCTTGGGTGTACAGCAAGATATCAATATTTTAGCTAAACACGTTTACTGGAGTACTGGAAAAGGCCATCCTCGCTGAAGGAGGAAGCGATGCGGTGACCAAGTACAATCAACATCAAAAGAAGAAGAAGAGTGAAGGTGAAATTAATAACAAGGTCAGTGGAAGTGGCATAGGAGGTGGAAATTTCAATCAGAAGAAAAGATGAAATGACAACTCATCATCGGGGAATCAGCAAGGTAATCAGAAGAAAAGTATCGAAGCATGTCCGACTTGCGGGAAATCCCATCTCAGAGTTTGTATGAAAGGAAAAAGAGTGTGCTACAATTATGGTCAGGAAGGCCACATAGCACCAAACTGTCCAAACCCAAAGAAGGGTGCTTATTTTACTTGTGGTTCGAAGGACCATCTGGCAAGAGATTGTTCCAAGAAGGGATTGGGAGGGTCAGAATCAGGAGAAAATCGGGAAAATAACAGTGGAAATGCCTTAACCCTCACCGGACCAACCGCAACAAACCGACCGACCGCCCGGACTTTCAATATGACGGTGCAGGATGGAATCCAGTCTCGTGATGTGGTGTCAGGTATCATTTCGATCAATGAAATTAATGCTTATGCTTTATTTGATTCGAGTGCTACTTGTTCCTTTATATCTGAAGACTTTGCTAATAGTTTAGATTTGCTTATGGATGAGTTGGAATATCTCATGAATATAGAAATTGCGAATAGAGAGATAATTCATGTTAAGTACGTGTTTAAGAACTGTAGGGTGGATATTAAGGGTAATATTATGAACGTAGATCTTATCCCTATTCGACTTGGGGAATTTGACGTTATTTTGGGAATGGACTGGTTATTCAATTATGGGGCTGTAATTGATTGCCAAAAGTAGTGTATTAACCTTATGACTCCGTCAAAGGTTGTATTTTGTGGTAGCAAGTTGCCTAGACAAGCGAGTTGTCTGACGATGATGCAGGTCAGAAAGTTATTAAGACAAGGTTGTGTATGATGTGAGGGCCCCGAATCCAGGTCCCAAATCACCTCGGATTCGGTTCGATCATTCTATCACTATTACTATATTTGCGGAAGATATAAACATAAATTGTTTATACATTAAACTTACACACTATTTCCCAAGGTCGAGTAACATTAACTTAATACACATTTCATAACTTTTCTAACATATAACATTATTAACATACAATACTTATACAATTTAGATGCACACATATCCTAATGTTGGAACTGTCTTTAACCTTTTCCTTGTATCCGACGCATTCACCTTAATCTACAATGTTTTATCATGATATAGCAAGGGTGACCATAAGGATTGTCCAACAAGTTTAAATTCAACAATATAACGATATATCATGATTGAAGAGTTTGAATAATAAGTTGGCTATAATTCAACAATATAATTGTGAACTAACATGAATAAGTTTATGACTGAACAAGTATATAACATGAACAAATATTTCTGAACTGAAGGGTAATGAAGGTGATCAGCCTTTCATACTTGACTTATACATGCAATATGTACAGAGTGCAATTATACATGGCAATCAGCAATGATTCACCATAAGCTTTTTCGAATGAAACGACTCTTATTAGAGTTAAGTAGAAACAAACTTACCTGAACCGTTGATTACCGCAACACAATGTATAACGCTTTATCGAAGACCTAAAATTAGTAATATAGATCTCTAATATTAGAATAATATCATCATAATATAATACTATTATTTATATAGATATACATAGAATAACCTAAACACATAACACATAACCTTATCAGTCTATAACACACATACGACCTATCCTCAAGTCAAACTTTTACAGTCTGAGTCGAGTTTGACAAAATTCTAACGTCCCGACGGTCTAGTCGGAGAATTATCGAGTCTAAGTTCAATTAAACTCTGACTTAATAGTTAACAATTAACTCAGATAATTTTAATAACAGTCAAAATACTTTTCGTAAGCTCGTAATAATTTTTAAATAATTATCACCATTTATCATAAATTTTCAATCATAAAACACGTATTTAAACAAATTAAATACCACATAATCCCATTATCATTAATATTTATTTATTATCAAATATTAATGAAATACATCACATAATATTATAATATATTAAAGTATTTTTAATACCTTAAAATCATTTAAATATGATTTTTAAACACTTAAATTCATTATTCGATAATTGATATTAATATTAAAATATTAATATTCTCATGACAAAATATCAAAAGTTATATTTTATAACTCAAAATATTTTTATAACACTTAAATCATTTTCATATGATTTATAAAGCATTAATTCTATTTTTCCTTAATTTATTTAATATATTCATTAAATAAACTAATTACCATTAATTACTCATTAATAAAATTCATCACAAAATATTAAAAGTCATTAAAAATAACTTAAAATATTTTATTATACCATAATATTATTTTTCATGATTTTTCATGAATTAAAATCATTTTTAAATCATTTATTTAATATTATAATTAAATAAATTAAATACCATTTATATTCCAAAAATATTAAATATTTATAAAATATACTTAAAATAATTAAAAACTATTTTTCAGAATTTAAAATAATTTTTCAGAATTTATTTAGTATTTTTAATAATTAAAAACCATTTTTATCAATTTTAAAATAATTTCCAGAAAATAATAATAATAAACTGTCACTAAAGAGCCCTATAGCGACAGAGCCGTCGCTATAGGTGTTCTTGGCCTGCTCTTGAGCTTCATCGTCAGACACCGAGTATGCTAGTTTGACCGAAATTTAATCCGTGCTACACTTGATTTCTGGGCTTGTAATTACTTTTATGTTTTAGAACAACTGTAATACTACAATTATAAGCAAAGATAATGATCAAAACATATAATGACAGAGAGATCTAAGCAATCAAACTTTCTGACAACACTGTTATTCATTTATGGGTTTTCCAGAAAATGAAGAACAGTTGAGGATACTAGTTTTAGATCATCATAACTTGCATCATGCAACTTGTTTGGGTGACATATTGGTTTCATATTATAGTAGTGATGTCAGGGTACATGACCATAACACTAATACAACCTAACAACATCATATGATCATGATCTGGCATGGTCAAAGTAGGGGTTCGGATCTGTTCATGAGAAATATGGGTTTCCCAGATTTCATCAAGAGGCTGGTGGTCAACGATTGTTTGACCACGATTCTCTACTATTATGTTCTGGATCTTGGTGATATAAAGCATTTAACACGTAGTCTTCATGTCAGGGTATATCAAAAACATACTAACTTGACCTAACTATCAAACTACTGCAAGATCTTGAGCCTGCAAACGCTTGTCAAAACATTCTGAAATTCTGGGTTTTCCCAGAAAAAAACTTTTGTGACCGGTCAACGCTATTTGACCAACAATAACACTCGATCTACACCTGATTTGGACTTGATTCAAGTTCCAGATCCAAGACCTTATAACATAGAATAAGTAGAAACTCGTAAAACACAAAAATAACTAACAAAACAGGATCTATGAGACCTGACATTGGACTGTCAGACCTCATTTTTCCAGATTTGAGAAAAATGTTATTTCGTGCACTTTGATGTTATGGATCTGGGATTTTACAGCCCAGATCACTAATAGACACCCTAATACACAACTCTAACCAATCACTAACAACATCTAACAACAAATCATAAGATTTCAAATTTTGAAAATTTATACCTTTCTAGCTTGGATTTTTTATTTCTGACTTCTGATTCTGATCTTTGTAAGTTATAAACTGATTTTGGCTCATCTTACCTCACTCTCTCACTTCACATTCCCGAAATATAGAGAGAGAATGTCTTGGGAGAAAATAAAAATGGAAGTGGTCATTTCTCTTTCTTTTAATCTATAAAATTTTTGTAAGTAATGTATGTGGCTGATATGATTGGGCTGAGTTGTTGATATTAGTCAAAAGCTAGGGCTTAGGGTTGGTGAACAACCAACTTAGGTTTAGATTTGCAAGAAACCTTCCATTATGCAATAAGGGTAAAAATGTCTTTTAGCTTACTAAATTAACGACATTTGTGTAAATGGTCAAAACCCTTAAGGTTTAGGGTTTAAGTTAGGGTTTAGGGTTTGAAACCCTTAGGTTTTGCAATTTAGTTTGTAACATTTCCATTTTTGATTTTTTAAAATAGAAAATTAATATTTCTAACTTATAATTAGAATTTTCTAATTACATAAAATTTCTTAATCATAACTTAAATATTGCTAATTAGTATTAGTATTTCCTAATTAAAATCGGTAATTTAGCAATTAGGGTCAAATTGGTCATTAGGGTTTATAAACCACTAATTAGGGTTTTTAATAGAAAAATAATTTTCTAATTTAGAAATTAGATTTTCGTAATTAGATTAGGGTTTTCTAATTACTTAACTTGAAAATTAGAATTAATATATCCTAATTATCATTAAAACTATTTAATTAGCACTTAGGTTTTTCCCTATTTACAAATTAGGGTTTCAAATCCATAATTAGAGTTTTCAAAATATGTCATTAGGGTTTGCTAATTAATTAAGCGTTACCCTAATTAATACTATAATTAATAACATTTATGCAATATAATAATAATTTAAATTCCCAGATTAGGGTTTCATGCACCGAATTAGGGTTTTGGATTCCCGAAACTGAAATTAAGGTTTCCAGAACCGATTTTAGGGTTTCTTATTAAACACTAGGATTTTCTAACTGAACGTTGACGTTCTTAATATACCTAAGGTTTTGTTACAAATATCGTTTATCTGGTCAACCCTTGACCCTTAACCACATACTGTACACATATACACAGAACATAATCACGCATTTCCTTAATCCTGAATAATTCACCTAAATTATTCACAGAATTTTGAAATCCTCAAAATTCCATCCTAAAAATATCAAACGCATACACTATTTTTTTGTCTAGGTTCTAATTTTGAACCTTAAATCAATAAATAAAAATTTTAAAAAAATTCAAAATTCTCGGGTTGTCACATATGATACTTAGCTTACATAGTCGACAGTTGAAAAGAGAATCCGAAGGTAGAAGAAATACCGATTGTGAGGGACTTCGTTGACGTATTTCCAGACGATTTGCCAGGACTTTCACCAGATAGAGAGGTAGATTTCGTGATCGATTTGGCGTCAGGAACTGCTCCAATATCGATTTGTCCTAGTCTGACCTTTGGCGTCTGTTCGCTGAGGGGTTCATAAACATTTCATATAACTATGAGTCAAGAATGTCACATAAGTATGAGTTTTAAGAACTCGTACTTAACCTTATATTCTCTACCTATGACCTATCTATCTGTTATATACATGAGAAAGGAATCACCCTCTTAACATGCATATAGCAAATAGCGCGACACAACATTTCAATGATTATCAGTATCAGAAACTAAGTGGTCGTCAAACCAAACTCGGCCACTAATCAATATAGAAAGCTAAGCGCACAATTCCCTGCCCATACAAAGAATTGGTTAACCTAACCACTATATCGATCAGGAAGCTAAGTGATTCTAAAACCAAGTACAAATTCCCCACCCATACAAAGAATCATACAACTTAGCTGCTGACACGAGTCCTCAATTGAAATCTCCACCTAATCTTAACACCTTTCTCAATACAAATTTCATTTAATCCGTATTCATAATCCATAACTCTCTCATGAGTTTTCATAGTACTATTTCATAGTACAACTTACAGACAACATCTTGCTGTAAACTGTTCAATCATTAGATTGATTCTTCTCCCTGCTATCACCTTATCAGATTACGGGGTGATCTTATCGTATATATTACGATTTATTTCTATGTCTTGATCGTTTTGTTTTACGATCTTCTATCACTGTACTTTGAGTCTTTTAGACTCTATCTATTCACCACTTACTGTTCAACTTTATAATCAGAGTTAGGGAACTCTGTATCTTATAACTCGCCGAGATTCATATTTGAATCTTACTTACCAACTAACTCTATTTGAGTTAGTCCATATCCTAATCCTACCTAAGCTTCATAACCAACAGCTCTGATACCAACTGTGAGGGCCCCGAATCCAGGTCCTAAATTACCTCGGATCCGGTTCGATCATTCTTTCACTATTACTATATTTGCGGAAGATATAAACATAAATTATTTATACATTAAACTTACACACTATTCCCCAAGGTCGACTAACCTTAACTTAATACACATTTCATAACTTTTCTAACATATAACATCATTAACATACAATACTTATACAATTTAGATGCACAAATATCCTAATGCTAGAACTGTCTTTAACATTGTCCTTATATCCGACGCATTCGCCTTAATCTGCAATGTTTTATCATGATATAGCAAGGGTGAGCGTAATGATTGCCCAGCAAGTTTAAATTCAACAATATAACGATATATAATGATTGAAGAGTTTGAATAATAAGCTGGCTATAATTCAACAATATAATTGTGAACTAGCAAGAACAAGTTTATGACTGAACAAGTATATAACATGAACAAATATTTCTGAACTGAAGGGTAATGAAGGTGATCAGCCTTTCATACCTAACTTATACATGCAATATGTACAGAGTACAATTATACATGGCAATCAGCAATGATTCACCATAAGCTTTTCCGAATGAAACGACTCTTATTAGAGTTAAGTAGAAACAAATTTGCCTGAACCGTTAATTACCGCAACACAATGTATAACGCTTTATCAAAGACCTAAAATTAGTAATATAGATCTCCAATATTAGAATAATATCATCACAATATAATACTATTATTTATATAGATATACATAGAATAACCTAAACACATAACACATAACCTTATCAGTCTATAACACACATACGACCTATCCTCAAGTCAAACTATAGGTGTTCTTGGCCTGCTCTTGAGCTTCATCGTCAGACACCGAGTATGCTAGTTTGACTGAAATTTAATCCGTGCTACACTTGATTTCTGGGCTTGTAATTACTTTTATGTTTTAGAACAACTGTAATACTACAATTATAAGCAAAGATAATGATCAAAACATATAATCACAGAGAGATCTAAGCAATCAAACTTTTTGACAACACTGTTCTTCATTTCTGGGTTTTCCAGAAAATGAAGAACAGTTGAGGATACTAGTTTTAGATCGTCATAACTTGCATCATGCAACTTGTTTGGGTGACATATTGGTTTCATATTATAGTAGTGATGTCAGGGTACACGACCATAACACTAATACAACCTAACAACATCATATGATCACGATCTGGCATGGTCAAAGTAGGGGTTCAGATCTGTTCATGAGAAATCTGGGTTTCCCAGATTTCATCAAGAGGCTGGTGGTCAACGATTGTTTGACCACGATTCTCTACTATTATGTTCTGGATCTTGGTGATATAAAGCATTTAACACGTAGTCTTCATGTCAGGGTATATCAAAAACATACTAACTTGACCTAACTATCAAATTACTGCAAGATCTTGAGCCTGCAAACGCTTGTTAGAACATTCTGAAATTCTGGGTTTGCCCAGAAACAAACTTATGTGACCGGTCAACGCTATTTGACCAACAATAACACTCGATCTACACCTGATCTGGACTTGATTCAAGTTCCAGATCCAATACCTTATAACATAGAACAAGTAGAAACTCGTAAAACGCAAAAATAACTAACAAAACAGGATCTATGAGACCTGACATTGGACTGTCAGACCTCATTTTTCCAGATTTGAGAAAAATGTTATTTCGTGCACTTTGATGTTATGGATCTGGGATTTTACAGCCCAGATCACTAATAGACACCCTAATACACAACTTTAACCAACCACTAACAACATCTAACAACAAATCATAAGATTTCAAAATTTGAAAATTTATACCTTTCTAGCTTGGATTTTTGATTTCTGACTTCTGATTCTAATCTTTGTAAGTTATAAACTGATTTTGGCTCATCTTACCTCACTCTCTCACTTCACATTCCCGAAATATAGAGAGAGAATGTCTTGGGAGAAAATAAAAATGGAAGTGGCCATTTCTCTTTCTTTTAATCTATAAAATTTTTGTAAGTAATGTATGTGGCTGATATGATTGGGCTGAGTTGTTGATATTAGTCAAAAGCTAGGGCTTAGGGTTGGTGAACAACCAACTTAGGTTTAGATTTGCAAGAAACCTTCCATTATGCAATAAGGGTACAAATGTCTTTTAGCTTACTAAATTAACGGCATTTGTGTAAATGGTCCAAACCCTTAGGGTTTAGGGTTTAAGTTAGGGTTTAGGGTTTGAAACCCTTAGGTTTTGCAATTTAGTTTCTAACATTTCCATTTTCGGTTTTTTAAAATAGAAAATTAATATTTCTAACTTATAATTAGAATTTTCTAATTACATAAAATTTCTTAATCATAACTTAAATATTTCTAATTAGGATTAGTATTTCCTAATTAAAATCGGTAATTTAGCAATTAGGGTCAAAATGGTCATTAGGGTTTATAAACCACTAATTAGGGTTTCTAATAGAAAAATATTTTTTTAATATCGAAATTAGATTTTCGTAATTAGATTAGGGTTTTCTAATTACTTAACTTGAAAATTATAATTAATATATCATAATTAACATTAAAACTATTTAATTAACACTTAGGTTTTTTCCTATTTACAAATTAGGGTTTCAAATCCGTAATTAGAGTTTTCAGAATGTGTCATTAGGGTTTGCTAATTAATTAAGCGTTACCCTAATTAATATTATAATTAATAACACTTATACAATATAATAATAATTTAAATTCCCATATTAGGGTTTCATGCACCGAATTAGGGTTTTGGATTCCCAGAACTGAAATTAGGGTTTCCAGAACCGGTTTTAGGGTTTCTTATTAAACACTAGAGTTTTCTAACTGAACGTTGACGTTTTTAATATATACCTAAGGGTTTGTTACAGATATCGTTTATCTGGTCAACCCTTGACCCTGAACCATATACTGTACACATATACACAGAACATAATCACGTATTTCCTTAATCCTGAATAATTCACCTAAATTATTCACAGAATTTTGAAATCCTCAAAATTCCATCCTAAAAATATCAAATGCATACACTATTTTTGTGTCTAGGTTCTAATTTTGAACCTTAAATCAATAAATAAAAAATTTTAAAAAATTCAAAATTCTCGGGTTGTCACATATGATACTTAGCTTACATAGTCGACAGTTGAAAAGAGAATCCGAAGGTAGAAGAAATACCGATTGTGAGGGACTTCGTCGACGTATTTCCAGACGATTTGTCAGGACTTCCACCAGATAGAGAGGTAGATTTCGTGATCGATTTGGCGCCAAGAACTGCTCCAATATCGAAGGCACCATACCGAATGCCACCAGTAGAGATGAAGGAATTAATGGTACAACTACAAGAATTGTTGGACAAGAAGTACATTCAATCGAGCGTATCGCCGTGGGGAGCGCCGGTGTTATTCGTGAATAAGAAGGAGGGATCGATAGGGCTCTGCATTGACTACAGAGAACTGAATAAGGTCACGATTAAGAACAGATATCCATTACCGAGGATCGATGACTTGTTTGATCAATTGAAAGGAGTAAGATACTTTTCCAAGATAGACTTGAGAAGCGGTTATCATCAACTGAAGGTGAGGCCAGAGGATGTATCGAAGACAGCGTTCAGAATGCGATATGCTCACTACAAATTTTTAGTAATGTTGTTTGGTCTTACGAATGCTCCTGCAGCATTTATGGGACTAATGAATGGTGTGTTCAAGCCGTTTTTGGACAAGTTCGTAGTGGTATTTATAGATGACATTTTGGTCTATTCAAAAACCAAGGAAGAACACGAAGAGCATTTGAGATTAACGTTGGAAGTATTGAGAAGGGAAAAGTTGTATGCCAAGTTTTCAAAATGCGAATTTTGGATTGAACAAGTGCAATTTCTTGGGCACGTGATCGATAAAAACGGAATTTCGGTAGATCCATCAAAAGTTGAAGCCATGATTAACTGGGATCAGCCGAAAATTTCGTCGGAAGTAAGAAGTTTACTTGGATTGGCAGGATATTATAGAAGATTCATTCAAGACTTTTCCAAGATCGCAACTCCGCTAACGAATTTAACTCGAAAAGCTGTGAAATTTGTTTGAACGGAAAAGTGTGAGGAAAGTTTTCAAGAATTGAAAAAGAGGTTGAGTACGACACCTGTGTTATCTCTTCCGGATGATACAGGAAATTTTGTTGTTTTTAGTGATTCGTCGCATAAAGGACTTGGCTGTGTGCTAATGCAAAACGGTAAAGTCATCGCGTATGCATTACGACAGTTGAAGGATTACGAGAAGGGATACCCGACCCATGATTTAGAGTTAGCTGCAGTTGTTTTTGATTTAAAAATTTGGAGGCACTATCTTTACGAGGAGAAGTGTGAAATATATACAGACCACAAGAGTCTGAAATATATTTTCACACAGAATGACTTAAATATGAGTCAAAGAAGATGGTTGGAATTAATCAAGGATTATGACTGTGAGATTTTATACCATCCGGATAAGGCGAATGTAGTTGCCGATGCCTTAAGTAGAAAGAGTCGTGAGAAATTGATGATGTTAACTGCTCAGGAGGAGGAGCCAATTGTGGAAATGGAGAAACTGAAATTGGAAGTGAAGTATCCAATGGATATTGATGAGAAGCTATTTCAGATGCAATCTAGTACAACTCTATTGGATAGTGTAAAGGAGGCTCAGCTTCAAGATGATGAATACAAAAAAGGTGACAAAGAAGATATCTGAAGGAACTGAACCAAGATTTAAGATGGATAAGGAAGGAATATTAAGATTTGAAAGTAGAATCTGGGTTCCGCCAGTACAAAAAATTAAGGAAGAAATTTTGAGCGAGGCTCATAGTTCAAAATATTCGATTCACCCTAGTAGTACAAAGATGTATCAAGATTTTCAACAATATTTCTGGTGGCCGAATTCGAAACGCGATGTAGTAGAATGTGTTGCCAAGTGTCTGGCCTGTCAAAAAGTAAAAGCATAACATCAGAGACCAAGTGGATTGCTTCAACCGTTGGAAATCCCAGAATGAAAATGGGAACATATTACAATGGATTTCGTGGTTGGCCTTCCGACGACTCAAAAAGCCTACGACGCAGTATGGGTTATCGTTGACCGGCTGACGAAATCTGCACACTTCCTTCCAATCAAAATCAGATTTAATTTAGATCAATTGGCGAGGTTATACGTAAAAGAGATTCTTTCGAGGCACGGAGTGCCGGTGCCAATTGTTTCCGATAGAGATCCGCGTTTCACATCAAATTTCTGGAAACGTCTTCAGGAATGCATGGGTACGCAATTGCTAATGAGTACATCATACCATCCTCAAACAGACGGACAGAGCGAGAGAATAATTCAAACGTTAGAAGATATGCTAAGAACCTGTGTGATGGACTTCAAAGGAAATTGGGATGATCACCTACCGTTAGCAGAGTTTGGCTACAACAACAGTTACCACGCTAGTATGGGCATGCCGCCTTACGAAGCGTTATACGGCAGAAAGTGCAGAACTCTGCTTTACTGGGATGAACTTGGTGAGAGACAATTGCTAGGGCCAGAATTGGTATAGCAGACAGCAGAAATAGTTAAAGTGATCCGAGCACGACTGGTAGCGGCTCAAGATCGACAGAAAAAATACGCTGACCCACATCATAAAAATATCGAGTTTGAATTAGGTAGTTATGTTTTCATGAAGGTCTCTCCCTGGAAAGGAAAGATCAGATTCGGAAAGAAAGGAAAATTGAGCCCAAGATTCATTGGACCCTTTGATGTACTAAGAAGAATCGGTGTCGCGTATGAAGTAGCCTTACCTCCATCACTCGAGAATGTCCACAACGTCTTCCATGTGTCTGTCTTACGACCCTACAAGGCCGATTACAAGCATGTAATTGAATACGAACCCCTGCATTTTGAGAAAGACTTATCTTACGAAAAAATTCATGTCCAAATTGTCGACCGAAAAGAACAAGTTCTCAGAAATAAAGTTATACCTTCTGTTAAGGTAATTTGGAGGAACCACAACGCTGAAGAAGCTACGTGGGAACTCGAAGAGAATATGATGAAGAATTACCCTCAATTATTTACTTAATTATGTGTAAGCGATTCTGGGGACAGAATCTTTTTAAGGGGGGAGAATGTAACGGGTCAAAATTTTTGAGTCGTGATTCTGGAGACAGAATCCTTTTAAGGAGGGAAAGATGGGACGAATGAGATTTTTATAATTTAATTTTAATATTTATTGAGTTAAACAAATATTTTTTTCGATGATTTAATTATTAGATTAAATAATTAATTGATGCAATTGTGGTAGATTAATTTAATTATATGTGTTACATTTATTAAATTAATGTGGAAAATATTTATTATTCAAGTATGTAATTATGTGAGCTTATTGAATTAAATGAATTATTTAATTAAGCATGATGTTATTCTAATTAATTTATTTATTAATTAGAGATTTAATAATTTAATATAATTAATTAATGAGAAAATTAAATATATAACTATGTGAATTTATGAGAAGTTATTATATTTTATTTATATTAAATAAGATATATGAATTATTGTGCAAGTGTGTGTGACATGAATTAAACTATACGATAAAGCTTTATTAAATTAAAGGAGTTTTGAAATCTATTATGCTAGCCAAACATGGCCTTAGTGGGGGTTACTAGCAGTTACCCATAACTGGGTTAACTGACCATTATTGCGCGTCAGTCGAGTTCTTATAATACGACGTTTTCTTTTCTTTTCTTTTATTATTCTAAGTCTGGAAGAGCAGAGAGGGAGAGAGATTGAGAATTTATCAGAGAAAATTTGTGAGAATTAGAGATATTGTGAGTGTGTAATCATCAGAAAATTGTGAAAGGATCATCTTGGATCACATCTTCTTAATCTATACTCTGGGTAATTTCTCCAAACTAAATTCTATTTTTACGTTATTTGAGTTTTATGAAAATGGCTTTCATTCATACTGTAAAGCCTCTGTAATTGAGATAGGAGTAATGATTATGGGTTTTGTATGTGTTATGGCACATCACATCGTATTTAATTATATATATTTTGTAAACCATATCATAAGTTTCATAATACGATGACTTGCTATTTCAAAATTTACAGAGTTTGGGTTTTGGCTATATGGCCTTATACGTGGTATTTCACGCATTGATCATGTATCATCCCTAAATTTTACACTTGTATTTTATTATACATATTGATACGAAGAGACCAAACTTTAAACGAACGGATTCGGTGTTATAATAAATCCGTAGTGATAATTTTCATGTTTTATTTTCAAAACCTTCAAGAACATCAAAGCCAGTGAAATTATAGATTTTAATTCGGTAATTATATGTTTTAATAGGTTAAAATCATTCTATAGATGTTGGATAATGATTATATGTGAATTCTAACATGTGGGTATGATTTAATCCGTGTAAAATTAAACGAATTTGGAAGTTATGGCCATATTCTTTATTCATCACAGAACGTATAATTTTACTTGTGATTGATTTTTGGCCTAATTTGGCTTATTATGGTCGCGAACTGCAGAACTGCAAAAACTGCAGAAAATAAGCCTGGCTAACCCCGCCCCCGCGCGGGCGTTACCAAACTACATTACCCCACCCCGGCGGTTAAAAAAAATAATAATAAATAAATAAATAAAAAAATAAATATTCGATGAAAATTATTATTAAAATATTTATAAAATAAATTAAATATTTTAATTGAGATATTATGGAATAAAATAAATATTTGATGAAAATTATTATTAAAATATTTATAAAATAAATTAAATATTTTAATTAAGATATTTATGGAATAAAATAAATATTCGATGAAAATTATTATTAAAATATTTATATAATAAATTAAATATTTTAATTGAGATATTTATGGAATAAAATAAATATTCAATGAAAATTATTTTTAAAATATTTATAAAATAAAGTAAATATTTTAACTGAGATATTTATGGAATAAAATAAATATTCGATGGAAATTATTATGAAATAATTTATTCGAGTGTAATAATAGTAAGAGAATGAAAATATTCTAATTTAATTAAGTAATTAAATTAGAAGGGTAATGATTTGTTAAATAAAGTGGAGTTTATATTAAATAATTAAGTAAAAATGTAACTAATGAATGTCATGAATACATATGGTATGTGTATAGGATTTGTGGTGAACGGAAGTAGTAATCGTTTAGCCTACGCACGAGGCAAGTTTCCTAACCCTACTTGTCATTATTGTTCAAGTTTATTATTTACCTCGAGTAAATTATCATTATTATTATTCAAGTTCAAATGTTATATTAAAGATTGACTATCTTTTCAAAGCATGATTCAGTTATACAATAATTGTTCTATTGTATACTTTCTGAGATTTTTATTCAATTTGAATATCATTATTATTGAACCTTATTAGACTAGCGAACCCTTATTGATTCGACTAGTCCATAGTTGATGAGCGTTCTAAATTTAAGAACCCTTGATGAATTATCCAAACCAAACTTCCTTTGGTGCGGACTCGAATGTCAAACTGAGATGAACAACCCTACAAAGGGATTTACTTATGCGTTAGCGTTAAGATATTGTGCACAGTATGGTACTAAGGGCTGATCCCCCTAGGTACGAGAAGAAAGGTCCATAGTCTTATGACTGTTAAAGGTTTCAAGTATAACCCTTGATAACCTAGGACATAGTTCCAGGTCTTATGACCCTCAGAATTCTTTTGATTCTTGTTATTCATTCTTGATTCAAAAGTTGAGCTTTCATTCAGATGTTTTTGATTTACTCGCGTGTTATTATACTGTTATTTCATTATTATAGTTGTGGGCAATAGTGCTCGCTCTTGCTTAATAATAACATTGTAGTTAAGAACGAAAGAACCGATGAACCTTCCACTAGTAAAGGCAAGAGCAAAGTTAGCAAGTGATGAAGACTTGTTATTTTTATTAGATGATGTATTTATGTTTAAGACTTGAGTTAATGATGTTATTTAAGATTTATTTGTTTATGATTCCGCACAGATGTTTAAGGTTAGTTTAACCTGGGATTGTATTATTATTATTTGGATGTTGTAACCCTTAAGGGGAAGATTTTCATTCTATCTATTGCATGGTTTGCATTTATTATGGGTAGATAGATAGATGATATTTGTACAGTGAACACCAGATCCCGTAGAATCGAAGTACTCGAATTTGGGGGTGTCACAAGTTGGTATCAAAGCTGTAGGTTATGAACCTTAGGTGGGGGGAATAACCTTAGGTAGTAGCCTTATAGAAAGAAGATAGTGATGGAAAACTCTTATCGAGTTATAAGAAATGAATTTATATAATTCATTGAAGATAATAAAAGACCTTATGTGTTTATGTGTTAAAGTATGCGTTAGATGATACGACTTAGTAACTAAAACTTAAAATTTTATTGTCAGGATGTCGAATGTTGGAGAAGCTAGTCAAGCTGGGGAGGAAGAACCCTGTGTACCTATAGTACCGACAGAGTAGGAGCCCCGAGACATTCATGTCGTTAGGGAGCAGCTGGTACAGAGGGAGTCATCTCTATTGATCACCATTGTTGGTCAGGAGCATGAGCCCGAGACTGATCTTGAGGAGGATCCTGAGGAGAAATTTGTTGAGGAAGAGGAAGAGGAAGAAGAGGAGTTACCATGGTACATTGTTGATGCTGAGATGTATGACACGTTATACGACCTTAACGTGGAGTTACGGGATGGGGTCCAGGATTTGACTGAGCTAGCGTTTATTCAGCATATTACTCTAGAGCAGAAGGAGAGGGAGATTTCGACTCTTCACTCTCGACTGGCAAATGTAGAATGGGATTTGGTCCATGAGAAAGGTCAAATCGAAGATAAAATAGAGGAGATAGAGAAGCTGAAGAAGGAACTGAAGGAAACCTCCGAAAGGATGAACATAGCAGAAGAGAGATGGGTAAGAGAATCACGTCGAGCTGATCATGCAGAAGATGGTAGTCGTGCAAAGAAGGCAAAGCTTGAAGAGACATACTCTACACTTAATCATGCAATGGATGAGGCCCAAGATCGAGTTTTGAGGTACCCCATCCAGTTTAAAGGACTTCCATCGTATATGCTGGATCGCAGGACGATGTCTCGTATCATGGATGAGGAGCGTGGCAAGGCTATTCAGCACCTTGACAGAGAGTGATAGAATTTGTTTAATTATGTGAAAGACTTAATTAGTTTTTATATGTAAATTCTGACGTGTTTATGAACGAAAGAATATTTGAATGTTTTAAATCCTGTGGATTCTTTATTCCAGGATAGTTGATGTAAATAGCAGTTATGCTATCGTTTAATGTTAAAACTTTGATTTGAATGCAAATATATCAAGTTGTTTGAGATGATGTGTTAAATGATATGTTAAATTGTTGAGTAATGCCTTAACTATTTAGAGAAATAAATAAAGCTCTAATAAAGCGTTTATTTAACAGAAAAATGCCGCCAAGGAGAAGACAGCAACGTCAATCGGCTCAGGAAGAGTTAACCAATAATAACAATTATGCCAACGCTAATCCCGTGCAGCAGTTGGTGAACTTACTAACTGGAGCCATGAATAACCAACCTCAAGCTCCACCAAACACAACGTTTAAGGACTTCAAGGCGGTGGGACCACCAGAGTTCAAAGGTTCCATGAACCCAATCGAGGCTCAAACGTGGGTTATGGAAATGGAGAAGATTTTTAACGTTGTTAGGGTTAGAGAAGACCAGAAGACCGCTTTTGCAACGTTTATGTTGAAGTATGAGACTAGCTATTGGTGGCAAGCAAACAAAGTGTGAGGAGGTGAAGGTGTAATTACGTGGGAGAGATTTAAAGAGATGTTTTTCGAAATGTATTTCCCAACTAGTTCACAGAACCAGATGGAGGTTCAATTTCTAGAGTTGAAGCAGGGAAATATGAGTGTGCCTGACTATGCGGCTAAATTCAACGAGTTGGCAAGGTTCGCCCCATATCAAGTTCACACGGATGAGAGGAAGGCGAGACGGTTTGACCAAGGACTAAAGCCTTGGGTGTACAGCAAGGTATCAATGTTTCAGCTAAACACGTTTACTGGAGTACTGGAAAAGGTCATCCTTGCTGAAGGAGAAAGCGATGCGGTGACCAAGTATAATCAACATCAGAAGAAGAAGAAGAGTGAAGGTGAAATTAATAACAAGGTCAGTGGAAGTGGCATAGGAGGTGGAAATTTCAATCAGAAGAAAAGATGGAATGACAACTCATCATCGGGGAATCAGCAAGGTAATCAGAAGAAAAGTATGGAAGCATGCCCGACTTGCGGGAAAGCCCATCTGGGAGTTTGTATGAAAGGAAAAAGAGTGTGCTACAATTGTGGTCAGGAAGGCCACATAGCACCAAACTGTCCAAACCCAAAGAAGGGTGCTTGTTTTACTTGTGGTTCGAAGGACCGTCTGGCAAGAGACTGTCCGAAGAAGGGATCGGAAGGGTCAGGATCAGGAGGAAATCGGGGAAATAACAGTGGAAATGCCTTAACCATCACCGGACCAACCGCAACAAACCAACCGCCACCCGGAATTTCAATATGACGGTGCAGGATGCAATCCAGTTTCGTAATGTGGTGTTAGGTATCATTCCGATCAATAAAATTAATGATTATGTTTTATTTGATTCGGGTGCTACTTGTTCCTTTATATCTGAAGACTTTGTTAATAGTTTAGATTTTCTTATGGATGAGTTGGAATATCCCATGAATATAGAAATTGTGAATAGAGAGATAATTCATGTTAAGTACGTGTTTAAGAACTGTAGGGTGGATATTAAGGGTAATATCATGAACGTAGATATTATCCCTATTCGACTTGGGAAATTTGCCGTTATTTTGGGAATGGACTGGTTATTCAATTACGGGGCTGTAATTGATTGCCAAAAGAAGCGTATTAAGCTTATGAATCCGTCAAAGGTTGTATTTTATGGTAGCAAGTCGCCTAGACAAGCGAGTTATCTGACGATGATGCAGGCCATGAAGTTATTAAGACAAGGCTGTGTAAGATACTTAGCTTATATAGTCGACAGTCAAAAAGAGAATCTGAAGGTAGAAGAAATACCGATTGTGAGGGACTTCGTCGACGTATTTCCAGACGATTTGCCAGGACTTCCACCAGATAGAGAGGTAGATTTAGTGATCGATTTGGCGCCAGGAACTACTCCAATATCGAAGGCACCATACCGAATGGTACCAGTAGAGATGAAGGAATTAATGGTACAACTACAAGAATTGTTAGACAAAAAAAACATTCAACTGAGCGTATCATCGTGGGGAGCGCCGGTGTTTTTCGTAAAAAAGAAGGACGGATCGATGCGGCTCAGCATTGACTACAGAGAATTGAATAAGGTCACGATTAAGAACAGATATCCATTATCGAGGATCGACGACTTGTTTGATCAATTGAAAGGAGCAAGATACTTTTCCAAGATAGACTTGAGAAGCGTTTATCATCAACTGAAGGTGAGGCCAGAGGATGTACCGAAGACAGCGTTCAGAACGCGATATGGTCACTATAAATTTTTAGTAATGTTGTTTGGTCTTACGAATGCTCCTGCAGCATTTATGGGACTAATGAATGGTGTGTTCAAGCCATTTTTGGACAAGTTCATAGTGGTATTTATAGATGACATTTTGGTCTATTTGAAAACCAAGGAAGAACATGAAGAGCATTTGAGATTAACGTTGGAAGTGTTGAGAAGGGAAAAGTTGTATGCCAAGTTTTCGAAATGTGAATTTTGGATTGAACGAGTGCAATTTCTTGGGCACGTGATCGATAAAAATAGAATTTCGGTAGATCCATCAAAAGTCGAAGCCGTGATTAACTGGGATCAGCTGAAAATGCCATCGGAAGTAAGAAGTTTTCTTGGATTGGCAGGATATTATAGAAGATTCATTCAAGACTTTTCCAAGATCGCAACTCCGCTAACGAATTTAACTCGAAAAGCTGTGAAATTTGTTTAGACGGATAAGTGTGAGGAAAGTTTTCAGGAATTGAAGAAGAGATTGAGTACGGCACCTGTGTTATCTCTTCCAGATGATGCATGAAATTTTGTTGTTTTTAGTGATGCATCGCATAAAGGACTTGGTTGTGTGCTAATGCAAAACGGTAAAGTCATCGCGTATGCATTACGACAGTTGAAGGATTACGAGAAGGGATACCCGACCCATGATTTGGAGTTAGCTGCAGTTGTTTTTGCTTTTAAAATTTGGAGGCACTATCTTTACGAGGAGAAGTGTGAAATATATACAGACCACAAGAGTCTGAAATATATTTTCACACAGAAGGACTTAAATATGCGTCAAAGAAGATGGTTGGAATTAATCAAGGATTATGACTGTGAGATTTTATACCATCCGGGTAAGGCGAATGTAGTTGCCGATGCCTTAAGTAGAAAGGGTCGTGAGAAATTGATGATGTTAACTGCTCAGGAGGAGCTAATTGTGGAAATGGAGAAACTGGAATTGGAAGTGAAGTATCCAATGGATATTGATGAGAAGCTATTTTAGATGCAATCTAGTACAACTCTATTGGATAGTGTAAAGGAGGCTCATCTTCAAGATGATGAATACAAAAAGGTGACAAAGAAGATATCTAAAGGAACTGAACCAAGATTTTAGATGGATAAGGAAGGAATATTACAATTTGAAAGTAGAATCTGGGTTCCACTAGTACAAAAAATTAAGGAAGAAATTCTGAGCGAGGCTCATAGTTCAAATTTTTGGTGGCCGAATTTGAAACGCGATGTAGCAGAATGTGTTGCCAAGTGTCTGACCTGTCAGAAAGTAAAAGCATAACATCAGAGACCAAGTGGATTGCTTCAATTGTTGGAAATTCCATAATGGAAATGGAAACATATTACAATGAATTTCGTGGTTGGCCTTCCGACGACTCAAAAAGGCTACGACGCATTATGGGTTATCGTTGACCGACTGACGAAATCTGCACACTTCCTTCCAATCAAAATCAGATTCAATTTAGATCAATTGGCGAGGTTATACGTAAAAGAGATTGTTTCTAGGCACGGAGTGCCGGTGTCAATTATTTCCGATAGAGATCCGCGTTTCACATCAAATTTCTAGAAATGTCTTTAGGAATGCATGGGTACGCAATTGCGAATGAGTACATCATACCATCCTCAAATAGACGGACAGAGCGAGAGAATAATTCAAACGTTAGAAGATATGCTAAGAGCCTGTGTGATGGACTTCAAAGGAAATTGGGATGATCACCTACCGTTAGTAGAGTTCGGCTACAACAACAGTTACCACGCTAGTATTGGCATGCCGCCTTACGAAGCGTTATACGGCAGAAAGTGCAGAACTCCGCTTTACTGGGACGAACTTGGTGAGAGACAATTGCTAGGGCCAGAATTGGTACATCAGACAGCAGAAATAGTTAAAGTGATCCGAGCACGACTGGTAGCGGCTCAAGATCGACAGAAGAAATACGCTGACCCACATCGTAAAAATATCGAGTTTGAATCAGGTAGTTATGTTTTCTTGAAGGTCTCTCCCCGGAAAGGAAAGATCAGATTCAAAAAGAAAGGGAAATTGAGCCCAAGATTCATTGGACCCTTTGAAGTACTAAGAAGAATCGGTGAAGTCGCATATGAGTTAGCCTTACCTCCATCACTCGAGAATGTCCACAACGTCTTCCATGTGTCTGTGTTACGACCCTACAAGGCCGATTACAAGCATGTAATTGAATACGAACCCCTGCATTTTGAGAAAGACTTATCTTACGAAGAAATTCCTGTCCAAATTGTCGACCGAAAAGAACAAGTTCTCAGAAATAAAGTTATACCTTCTGTTAATGTAATTTGGAGGAACCACAACGCTGAAGAAGCTACGTGGGAACTCGAAGAGAATATGATGAAGAATTACCCTCCATTATTTACTTAATTATGTGTAAGCTATTCTGGGGACAGACTCTTTGTAAGGGGGGGAGAATCTAACGCGTCGAAATTTTTGAGTCGTGATTCTGGGGACAGAATCCTTTTAAGGAGGGAAAGATGTGACGAATTAGATTTTTATAATTTAATTTTAATATTTATTGAGTTAAATAAATATTTTTTCGATGATTTAATTATTAGATAAATAATTAATTGATGCAATTGTGGTAGATTAGTTTAATTATATGTGTTACATTTATTAAATTAATGTGGAGAATATTTATTATTCAAGTATGTAATTATGTGAGCTTATTGAATTAAATGAATTATTTAATTAAGCATAATGTTATTCTAATTAATTTATTTATAAATTAGAGATTTAATAGTTTAATATAATTAATTAATGAGAAAATTAAATATATGACTATGTGAATTTATAAGAAGTTATTATATTTTATTTATATTAAATAAGATATATGAATTATTGTGCAAATGTGTGTGACATGAATTAAACTATATGATAAAATTTTATTAAATTAAAGGAGTTTTTAAATCTATTATGCTAGCCAAACATGGCCTTAGTGGGGGTTACTAGCAGTTACCCATAACTGGGTTAACTGGCCATTATTGCGCGTCAGTCGAGTTCTTATAATACGACGTTTTCTTTTCTTTTCTTTTATTATTCTAAAGTCTGGAAGAGCAGAGAGGGGGAGAGATTGAGAATTTATCAGAGAAAATTTGTGAGAATTAGAGATATTGTGAGTGTGTAATCATCAGGTAATTGTGAAAGGATCATCTTGGATCACCTCTTCTTAATCTATACTCTGGGTAATTTTTCCAAACCAAATTCTATTTTTACGTTATTTGAGTTTTATGAAAATGGCTTTCATTCATACTGTAAAGCCTCTATAATTGAGATAGGAGTAATGATTATGGGTTTTGTATGTGTTATGGCACATCACATCGTATTTAATTATATATATTTTGTAAACCATATCATAAGTTTCATAATACGATGACTTGCTATTTCAAAATTTACAGAGTTTGGATTTTGGCCATATGGCCTTATACGTGGTATTTCATGCGTTGATCATATATTATCCCTAAATTTTACACTTGTATTTTGTTATACATATTGATACAAAGAGACCAAACTTTAAACGAACGGATTCGGTGTTATAATGAATCCGTAGTGATAATTTTCATATTTTATTTTCAAAACCTTCAAGAATATCAAAGTCAGTGAAATTATAGATTTTAATTCTATGATTATATGTTTTAATGGGTTAAAATCATTCTATAGATGTTGGGTAATGATTATATGAAAATTCTAACATGTGGGTATGATTTAATCTGTGTAAAAATAAACTAATTTGGAAGTTATGGCCATATTCTGTGTTCTTCACAGAACGTATAATTTTACTTGTGATTGATTTTTGGCCTAATTTGGATTGTTATGTTCGCGAACTGCAGAACTGCAAAAACTGCAAAAAATGAGCCTGGATAATCCCGCCCCCGGCGGGCGTTACCAAACTACATTACCCTGCCCCGGCGGTTAAAAAAAATTAAAAATAAATAAATAAATAAATATTCGATGAAAATTATTATTAAAATATTTATAAAATAAATTAAATATTTTAATTGAGATATTATGGAATAAAATAAATATTTGATGAAAATTATTATTAAAATATTTATAAAATAAATTAAATATTTTAATTGAGATATTTATGGAATAAAATAAATATTCGATGAAAATTATTATTAAAATATTTATAAAATAAATTAAATATTTTAATTGAGATATTTATGGAATAAAATAAATATTCAATGAAAATTATTATTAAAATATTTATAAAATAAATTAAATATTTTAATGGAGATATTTATAGAATAAAATAAATATTCGATGAAAATTATTATGAAATAATTTATTCGAGTGTAATAATAGTAAGAGAATGAAAATATTCTAATTTAATTAAGTAATTAAATTAGAAGGGTAATGATTTGTTAAATAAAGTGGAGTTTATATTAAATAATTAAGTGAAAATGTAACTAATAAATGTCGTGAATACATATGGTATATGTGTAGGATTTGTGGTGAACGAAAGTAGTAATCGTTTAGCCTACGCACGAGGCAAGTTTCCTAACCCTACTTGTCATTATTGTTCAAGTTTATTATTTACCTTGAGTAAATTATCATTATTATTATTCAAGTTCAAATGTTATATTAAAGATTGATTATCTTTTCAAAGCATGATTCAGTTATACAATAATTGTTCTATTGTATACTTCCTGAGATTATTATTCAATTTGAATATCATTATTGTTGAACTTTATTAGACTAGCGAACCCTTATTGATTCGAATAGTCCATAGTTGATGAGCGTTCTAAATTTCAGAACCCTTGATGAATTATCCAAACCAAACTTCCTTTGGTGCGTACTCGAATGTCAAACTTAGATGAACAACCATGCAAAGAGATTTACTTATGCTTTACCGTTAAGATATTGTGCACAGTATGGTACTAAGGGCTGATCCCCCTAGGTACGAGAAGAAAGGTCCATAGTCTTATGACTGTTAAAGGTTTTAAGTATAACCCTTGATAACCTAGGACATAGTTCCAGGTCTTATGACCCTCAGAATTCTTTTGATTCTTGTTATTCATTCTTGATTCAAAAGTTGAGCTTTTCATTCAGGTGTTTTTGATTTACTCGCATGTTATTATACTATTATTTTATTATTATACTTGTGGGCAATAGTGCTCGCTCTTGCTTAATAATAACATTGTAGTTAAGAACGAAAGAACCGATGAACCTTCCACTAGTAAAGGCAAGGGCAAAGTTAGCAAGTGATGAAGACTTGTTATTTTTATTAGATGATGTATTTATGTTTAAGACTTGAGTTAATGATGTTATTTAAGACTTATTTATTTATGATTCCGCACAGATGTTTAAGGTTAGTTTAACTTGGTATTGTATTATTATTATTTGGATGTTGTAACCCTTAAGGGGAAGATTTTTAATCTATCTATTGCATGGTTTGCATTTATTATGGGTAGATATATAGATGATATTTGTACAGTGAACACCAGATCCCGTGGAATCGAAGTACCCGGATTTGGGGGTGTCACAATTTTACTATATATCCACATAAATATTGTCACATACATATTTCATGATGTATTTCTATAGTTTCATTAAATCTTAATATATGATTACTATATATAGTATAGTCACGCAAGTGTCGTGCTACACTATATAATGCAGTTGTATTCCATATTTATAATATATTTAATTGTTGCACACTTGCACATAACAGTCAATATAATCTTATTATATTAAAAACTTACTTATTTGTTTTATGTAAAATAGATAAATTATTTATTGATTAATTAACAATAATATTAATTAATCCATTTCTCATTGATTAACGTAATTATTAATCTCTATAACAATTAATATGAATTAATCGTTCACTTAATAATTCCTTCGTTGATTAATATCAACATAATGTACTTTTATCCTATGGTTTATTAATGTCATACATATCACATTAGTTTTCCATTTCATTTTGTAGAAGAAAACCAAGTTTCTCCAACTGATCACTGGTGCAGCTGCGCCAGTTTGTACTGCTGGGAGGGCGCAGCTGCGCCGTTCCCTGACAGTGCCAAACTAGTTTTGCTTCAAGCCAGTATCAACCTCCATCGCCATACTAGTTTTACACGACATGAATTAGCTTCCATATGAGTGATATTACTAATCTAAGAGTGTATTCACTCCTTATATGGAATCACAAAATCATATACAGATAATCTTTTTCTAGTTCACTTTTAACTTGCTTAGTGAATTTCCTCGGTTCACATTATGCCACACAAGGCACTTCACAAATGCTCATCACATTTCCAAACTTCTTAATTCGTATTAATCTAATGCGAATCAATTTAATTACTCAACTTACAAAACATTAACATTTATATTCAATAAATATGTATTCCATTAATATATATATTTAATAAGATGTGGAAATTCTCGGGTATTACATCCTCCTTAAATGCTAACTCGTCTAACATCAATCCCATCTTTGATTCCACATCATCGGTTACTATTTTTCTTAACAATTTAAGGATCACACTTCGAGTTTTAAAACTCCATTTCCCTTATTAGTTTAACCAACTATACATCTCCTTTACGGTTTCTTACCACCAATAACACAGAAAACGAATATAACACACACATACATTCCTTTAATCCTCACTTCTCGCCGTGTATCAAATTACTTAATAATTCTCTAACCAATTTAAAGGTATTTTTATTTTCTTCTCTAGTCAACAACGTACATATATACAAGTCTAAACCTAGCACGCATCGAGTCTTTAATAGTATTCAATATAGTACACTGAGTGGTTTCACACAAACAACCAACAAATTAGATTCCGTCTCGTCTACACTGTTTTCACAGTGAGTTAGATCAGTTACTAATTTGTATATACCTCCATTCTCTGAAGGAATTGTTACTAATTCATACGGTTACACTGCCTTAGACTTGATACTTACTCGTACAAATACTCAAGAAATTGGTGATTATCAAAGATATTTAATGTCACCAACTTACTATTATAAAATAATTTCACATAAATTATTTAACGTCAATAGATAAATTTTATCCATCTTCATATTAATTCATCTCTACAATTTATAACAAATATATAATAATGATATATATTTATTAAACACTACATCACTTATTACATAGCTCATTTTACCCTATGTAACACAATACTTCATACCTCGTAACATATATATATATATATATATATATATATATATATATATATATATATATATATATATATATATTCTTGTTTGAATGCATCTCATGCTTTAAGAATTTTATCTACTAAATTCTTATTTTAATATTTTCTGAAAAATTTGGGTTCTTACATCCTCTCCCCCTTATAAGGATTCCGTCCTCGGAATCACCGAAACCTCCTCTACTCGGTGCTATTTAGAATATTACATATTCTTTTGAATAACTTTATCCATTCTCTTTTTGGAAGTTTTATTATAACTTACTCACTTGAATTCTACCACATTCTCCTTTCTAAGGAACATTCTACTTACTACTTTCATCATTCAGAAGAATAAGAATCTTCCACGATTTATCAATAATCATGAAGTAGTATGAATAACTCAGATTCCAATTTATATTAAGGGGTCACACAAGACCGTGAACTCTTTTCTAGGTTTACTAATGCTTCAACACAATCCTTCACAATGCAAACCAGAGTGTTTATTAATCAAAAAGACTGAAAACACCCTCTGCAGGTACACTAGGTGGCCAGCCTATTGTACCACTATGTTGGGCCGCAACATAGTGTTTTGTAACGACTATATACGCTACGCTCGGAACCATTGTCCCCGAAAACATATCCCTTTATAGGGTTGTTCACGTCCACTTTTTCACATCTGAATCTGCACCAGAGCAATCTGGTTTGGCATAAATACTCAAGAACGCTAGAATTCCATAAATATTTTTCAACAGCCATCTAGCCGGATCAAATAGTTTAGACTTTTATCAATAACTCAGATATCAATCGAAATAATTTAGCCAACTTAATTGGCCTTTTTCATAGTTTAAATGAAAACCAAAATTTCTTTTATGACGTCATGATACCGTACCAGATTAGTAGTACGTTGAGGATTTCGCCATTATGTGACTTTATCATACTACATCATACCATACCATAGTGGGCTGACAATCTTTAGATCACAACCCACATTAGGTTCAACTGCATTGATGACTCCATCGTTTACCATTTCTACACCATATCAAATGATGTACATGGTCGGAAATACATTTTGAAAATTTTCAAATAACGGTATTGTTTTTAAAACATCATTGGTTCAATCACATGATCCAATGTTTTTCAGGAAAATAAAAGTGCAAATATCAGTACGAAGTCAATAAATTTTAAAAATCTAGCAGAGCTAGAGGATTTAGAAAATCCATGTTTCTCCAACAACTTTACTCCGTTGCCTAATTTTATCAATCTTTAACACCGTCAATGCTCACTATACCAAAATTTCTAATTTCACAACATACATATACCCGATATAGTTCATCAAACTTGTGACGCCTCAAATCCGGGTATCTTCCAACCCGACAGATGGTGCTACACGGTGCTACAGTTCACACAAACATTCAATTAAAATGCCATCAAAAGAACGAATATGCCTTATATATATTCCAAAATAATATTTCCATTCCTCAGGTTCTTTATAACAGTTACATTTGTTCTTGTCATAATATCAAATATTATCATTACAAACCTATACTATTACAAAGGTAATCTACGGGTTTGCCTTAGCTTTCCCTTTATCCTTGTCTAATCCTTTGGTCCATTCAGTCTTAGCTGCATTCATATGGTTCAAGCAAGAGTGAGCATAACAAGCTCAGCAAGTACAACAATTTCATTTAAACGACATGCTTGAAACATAGGAACCGTATATCTTCAATAACTAAACAATAGTTATGAAGTACTATCGATAATTCAAAATAGCACTTCTTTTCCTTCAAAATGTTTTACAATGACAATATTTAGTAAAACATCAATTCTGGTCCAAGACCATAAGCATTTCATAATTTCTTTGAAAAGGACATCCCGGTACTAAGTTTGTAAGTTCGGCATAGCTTACGAGCACGTCTAGGTGATCAGCCTATAGTACTCTATGTTGATCAACACTACATCCTTTAAACGTATGTACGTTTAAGTTTTGGAATCCTCGCGTGCCCATCAAATAATCGATGTAAAATACAATTATTTATTCATATTTAGACTTACCTTGAATCCATACCTAATAATTGGTGTAGGATAGCGTTATCAATTATATATTGAAAAACTTGTAATGAAATAAATCAACTCTTCAAGATTAGTCTAGCCGAGTTAAAACTGGCATCGACCCTTTCTTTAAAACCATTCATGCGTTTCATAACATGAATCACTGAAAACCTGGCTAACACGAAGGTTAGACAAGCGATAAGAAAAACTTGCCTTCAACGTCTGCTACAATATAATAACTTTTCCTTTCAGTGTTTACGGTCTCTACAACACATAACCACATAACATACCACATTAGGTCATGAATGAACATGCATGGTTCCTAATGAATCATACCCTTCTTCTCAATCCAATCATGTATTAGACTTGTTATTATTGGTTTTGGCTTGCCGTCATTCTTTTACATCGTTCTTACCAACTTCTTTCTCTTCTATAACTTAACTGAAATTATTTCATTAATACAACACGTTTTGAGTTGATCATCCTTCCTCACGGCTTACTAACGTTCTTACGTTATTAAACTGTTACTCGATCGTCATTGGTGAAGTATCAACATTGAATACCATTCACGGTTTACTTAATTACCCTTCATGTTCTTCGTTTAATTATTCTTTCTTTCAACCTCTAGTGTATTACTTAAGGTTATACATCCTAAATGATGTTACATTAAGTTGATTAAGAATTTAATTCACTCTTAATACGCTTCTTCTTCAATCTACATTCAAAACCTTTCTTCTCAATCTACATTCTAGTGCTGGCGCGCAGCGCCAGCTTCCCTTCTTTATGCCGCGCTGCGGTGCCACGCTTACGTGGCTACGGTCCGGACTTGGCACTACGGCGCGAGTCTTAGTGCTAACTGCTGCGCTATGGCGCAAGACTTAAGTAGCTTATGGCATTCTTGGCGCTGCGGCGCCACATACTTGGCCTTGACTGGCGCTGCGGTGCCAGTACTCAGCACCAGAAAATTTTTGATAGAAAATTTTTATGTGAGATTCCCGGGGTCATAACTTCTTCGTTATAAGTTCGAATTGACTCATTCAAACGCCGTTAGTTCACAAATTACATACTCTACGTGTTCATGCAAGATTTATATAATTTCAAATCCGTTAACTTAAAATTCACCTTTTAGTTATTTTTAACGAAAACGATAAACGTTCGTGAACGTTCAACCCTCGTTTCTTTGTTCTAAAGTCAGAATTCGGTCACTTTTTAGTCCGCAACTCTAGAATGCGAAATAAGACTATACTCCATCGAAAACACACATTTCTGAACTCAATATCAAAATTTGATTCCCATTCTGAGATTTTTACGAATTCGACGATTATCGTCTAATCGTGTGAATTCCGGCATAACTTTGTTTCTCATGATTTGGTCATCGTTTCAAATGGATTATATCCATCATATTAACATCTTAACTGACTCATCTCATTAACTTATATACATGATAAGTTCTTGCTTGTTCTTTGTGAGTTTATAACTTATAAAAGTATAAACTACTTATAATTTTTATTTCTCATGATTTATCATGGCTTAAATCTTTTAACCACCATCCTTGCTTCTTCTTATCATACCAAACTCATTATTATTAATATATGACAAGTTCCTACAAGTTCTTCCTTGGTTCATAACTTATCTATGAACAAAATGCTTATTCTCGGCTTATTACGACTTAATTCCTTAAATTACTCATTCTTATCATTCCTTAGCTTACTAGTTCTACCACTACTCACTTCTCTATCAATTAAAGAGATGAAGAGTTGTGAGGACCCCAAACTCGGGTACTTGAAACCCGAACTCGGTTCATCACGATATCATTTCTATGAGCGGAATAATACTAATAATAATAACAATAATATAAAGATCAACTTAATTTACATAATTATCAGAGTCTAGCTCCCAAGTACGTAACCTTTAAACATTCATTACAACCCATGATAGATAATATATATCATAATTGTCTTAATATTAATATCTACAAGATAACATTTGCATTCAATCAGCAACCTTTCCCTTTTTTCCTTGGTCTAAGCAGAGCTCTCTAGTCGTTCGCACTTAGCTGAAAACATTTAAATTTAAGCAAGGATGAGCATTTGAGTGCCCAGCAAGTAATAGCAATTATATATATATATAAACTGAAAGGATTTAAATGTTTTCTTTATACTATTCTTCTACAACAAGTCAATAGTTGTGAAGTATTCTGAACCAATAATAATAACATAACAACTCTCTTTCAAAGTTTTGAAATTTCGTATAGACTATATCTGGGGTATGGTGACATGCCATGAACATTGTTTTAAATTTTTGATAGGGTAAGACAGAAATTCATCTGCAAACCGTCATAACTTACGGGCACGGGGGGTGATCAGCCCGTTATGCCCTGCATTGATCAATACTACATTGCTAGAACGATATTATCGTTCATTCTTTGTCCGCCGGAGCGCATAAAAATTTTCCCGTGTAGGGATGTTCATACATGTCTGGGTTCTAAATCAAAGGTTTTATCTTGTCAACAATAATCTATAATTTAACATATATGTATACGGGTAATTGACAAAGGTATATCAATATGTGATTAAATACAATGATTATCCAAGTAGGGACATTTATTTTACCATTTCTAGAAATTAACGAACAGGATATATATATCTGAGTTACCATATACTAACATGTTGATATTCAAGGAGCTTATATAATATAAGGTTAATAATATGTACCATAATAATATAGTTTAGAAACATTCTTACTCACATCCATTGCATAAAGAAAATGCAAAGGTTAGATAATTGCCTGAAGCGCTGCTTACAGTTTGCAATTTAGATTTATCGCTTATCTCACGACCTATCATTAATAAGATCGTTCGTTCGATTAGAATAACATACTATAACACATAACAATGCTTATTACAGTGAGCAAATACCTTAATCACATTGGCACATAGATTTAACAATCATTGAATCACAAATAATCACTTATCTAATCACATTATCTAAGTCCAGATCAATTTCTAAAATATGTCGGTGTACCGACAATTTTATCGAGTAATTATCGAGTCTAAGACTCTATTCTGTAACTTAATATCAGTCATATTATTTTTAAATGACTTAATATAATTTTAAAACATTTATTATAATTTATCATAAATTTCAAACATCGGAATCACATTAAAATGATTTAAATACTAATCAATTCTATTATCATTAATATTTAATTAGTATTAAACTATTAATGAAATCATTTCTAAAATATTAAAGTTATTTATAATAACTCAAAATATTTTTAAAGTGTTAAAATTACCTTTAAATGATTTTTAAAACATTTAAAATCATTTCTAAATAATTACCATTATTATCAAAGTATGAATGTTCTATTTATCAAAATATTAAAAGTCATTATTCATAACTTAAAATATTTTTAATTCATTTATATCCCTTTTAAATAATTTTTAATTTAATAAAACCATTTATAAACTATTTATTTAATAAATTTAATATCATTAATAATAAATTAATAATCATTAATATTAAATTAATAATGAAATTATTCTTTAAATATTAAAAGTTATATTTTATAACTTAAAATATCTTTAAACACTTTATTTTCATTTAAAATGATTATTAGAATATTAAAATCATTTTTAAACTAAATTATTTAATATAATTATTAAATAACTTTAATATTATTAATAATAATAAATTAATGAAATTTACCTTTAAATATTAAAAGTTATATTTTATAACTTAAAATATTTTTAAATACCTTATTATTATTTAAAATGATTTTTAATATAATAAAATTATTTTTAATCAATTTACTTAATTCATTTAGTAAATAAATTAATTACCATTAATATTTAAATATTAATGAAATTTATCGCAAAATATTAAAAGTCATTAAAAATAACTTAAAATATTTTCTTATATCATAATATAATTTTTAATGATTTTTCCAATATTAAAATCATTTTTAAATAATTTATTTAATATTATAATTAAATAAATTAAATACTTTTAATATTTCAAAAATATTAAATATTTATGAAATATATTTAAAATAATTTTTTATAATTTATTTTATATTTTTAATAATTTAAAACTAATTTTTTTTATTTTTTTTATTAATTTCCGGAAAATAATAAGTTATCTGTCGCTAAAGACCACCTATAGTGACAGAAAAGTCGCTATAGGTGTTCTTCATGTTCTTGGCCAAACCCATAACACCATAGACAGTTTCGAGGGACCTTCTTTGACCACTGATTAAACACTTCTCAAGTAGTTTTTGGGCATGTTGTTGTTTCGATCGTGTATTGCTAGTGTAGAACTACATTATACAACAATAAACATGAACAAAAAGCAATAAACGAAAAAGATCTGAGCCTCCAAAAGTGTTGTCAGAGGCTGTTCTTCATTTCTGGGTTACCCAGAAATGAAGAACAGTTCGAGCATACACTTTTAGGCTTCCAAAACTTGCAATCCTGTTGATGTTTTTGTGATCTAACTATTTTAGGTTGTGGAAAACATGTAACTTAAGAGATCTATAACAAAACATCAATCAAACATCAAGAGAATCAAGTGTTATAATCCGGTCAAACCATGTCAGTCGACATGTTCATATGTTTTCTGGGTTACCCAGAAAACAGAGAACATGTTCGACATAGCTAGTTTGACCGGCCACCAAATCCAATATATATTATATCTAGTGGTTCTAAAAGCATGGATCTAAAGACAAATCAACATACTACAACCTGAATACAACAAACATAATAATACCTATATAACTGAACAGATTAAGGCATTAGAAAATGTTGTCAGACGCTGCTAAACACGTTCTGGGTTACCCAGAAACCTTGCAAGTCATGGTCGGTCAACGCAGTTTGACCTTCCATAACTTGCAATATACATACGATCTAAGCCTGATTCCAAGCCCAGATCCAAGAGAACATATCAGACTACAACTATAAAGTTTCGAAACACAAAATTCGTAACAGATCACAGAGATATAAGGTCTGACATTCGTTGTCAGACCACCAAGAACAATTTTTCCAGATTTTTGAAAAACACAAATTCGAGCTTCTAAATGTTATGGATCCAACATTTAGCAACCCAGATCGTCAAAATGGACTACAACCAACATATTTTAACAATAAAAACTAACATTTAACACAGAATCGATGGACAGAAATTATGCTAGGGTTTTATACCTTTAATGATCAATTTCTGATTTTGTGTTGTTGATTTGGTTATGGTGAACGTGGGGCTTTGATTTAGGACTGATATACTTGTATATTTTGGAGGTTAGAGAGAGAGAGAGCTTAGTTTGAGTGTTGTAAAAAATGTAAGTAACAAATGTTATTTCTCTCTCTTCCAATCTATAAATAGAAGTGTATGGTGCATGTATGGCTGAAATGTGTGGCTGATCTGCTGAGATTTTGAGCTTGTGGAGTAATCTAGAGTTGGTGAACAACTCCAATCTTGGCAAGATACACAAGTAAGCTAAATAAATAAAAATTGCACATAAGGGCATTTTGGACCTTGGGCTTGATAATTTAATGGCATACTTGTAATCCTTGTAAACCCTTAGGGTTTGACCCTTAGGGTTTAATCCTAAGGTTTAGCACAAACCATATCTAGGATTTCCAATTTAGGGTTTGCTCAAAAATAAAAAAAATTAAATAACTTTTAGTTTCAAAGATTTTGAAATTAGGATTTTCTATTTATGATTAATTTTCTAATTACGCTATACAAGAACATTAGGGTTTAACATCATATAATTATCATTAACATTGCTAAAATAGCAATTAGGGTTTACGATTTTTATAATTAGGGTTACCAATTTATAATTAGGTTTTCTAATTATCAAATTAGGGTTCTAGATATTTAGGGTTTAAAATAGCTAATTAGGTTTTCCATAATTAACAATAAAATCTAATACTTGCTAATTAAACACATTAACATAATTACAACCAATCTCGAACTCTAATTCAAATTTCAAATTAGGGTTCCTCATCTCCAAAAATTATTTAGGGTTTCTAGATTATAATTAGGTTTTTCTAAAAATTAGGGTTTCTAGAATTTTAATTAGGGTTCACCTAATTAATACATTTAATACACCACATAAATTTTATAACACACTTATAAAACAATCTTGCACTCTAATTTGGATCTCAAATTAGGGTTTAGTATTATTACTAGGGTTTGGTCATAATACACCGTAATTGACCTACGGAAATACAGTACATATTCATAGCACTGAAAAATCAAAATATAATTAATATTATATTATTATTCTTATACCTTGACAATAATCCAAAATTAGGGTTTGGATTCCATATCTGATTTATCTGCCATAATTAACCTTGATAATTAGGGTAAAATAATTAACTTAATAACCTGTACTACAATTCATATAATAAAATAATTATTATAATTATTCTAAAAATCACTCCATATATTATTTAAATAATGTATGACTATATATTTTTACGGAAAATAATTAATAAAACATTTCTACCAAAATTTTAATTATTATAAGAATGTACTTTATAATAATCAAAAATTTAAAATAAATTCATTTGTAAATATTTATGTAATAAATATATTTTTATTTACCACATAAATACATATATATACAATATCTTGTACAAATCCTCATCCTTAAAAAAAAATTATACGCAAAATTTCTTATTTATTTATATGAAAAATATCTGGTTGTTACAAGAGTCATGGTTTAGGATTGCTTACCCTTGAAGTTCTCATGCTAATCCTTCTTCTTCCTTCTTGGACTACAAAGTCTAACTTTCTGGCTTTTGTAGCTTTTTCTCTCTAACCAATAAGCTCTAAGTTGTTGGTGTTTTTGAACAAATGTTAAATGAAATCCAAAGCTTGCTATTTATAGGAGTTGCTAGGTTAGGGTATAATGGTCAAAAGCCAATCCCACCTCCTTAATAAACCTTCATACTATTCATTACTTAAACCCTAAGTTTACTTGCTCACTAAATTAATTACTTGGCCATCACAATACGTATCTATTGCTTGCTCATCACCACTATTACTTAACCATTAAGTTTACTTGCCCATTACTTATAAGCACTTTACTTAGCCTTTAAGTTTACTTAACTTATCCTTTGCTTAACCCTTAAGTCTACTTGCTCATCACACTTGTTTCTTGGCCACCAAGATCATCCATGTGATCATGGGTTGCCCTATGGATCCTCCTAATCCATTGGATTAATAGTTTGGGCATAAGGTTTAATTAACATAACTTATACATTGGGCTTGCAATTAAATAAACACTTGGGCTTGTTCATTAATTTACATTGGACTTAACATTACAAACATTTGGGCTTTAACATTAATTCATATTAGGCTTTATTATTATCCCAATTGGACATTACAATTTCCTACACAATCCTACAAGTCCATTACGTAGGGCTTAAAGCCTTTTAACGTATAATCTACGTATTAATCTCGTACTCTAACTCGTATACTTATTCATCATATACGACAAACCATTATTCCTACATACTCGTATAATACCTCGTATCATACTCGTATTCATTATCTCATTTAATACTTACATATTATACGATCATCACTTTAATTCATTATACACATTTCAATTCCTTCTCGAAAATCACTTTCCCTAACCGTTAGGTTTTAAGTCCGCAGGCAAAAAATTGTGTTTGTCATAACTCAAATATTATTAGATATTCCATCCCACCTCGATATTCTATCGTTACGTATTTCTCAGAAATTTAAAAATAATTCCCGAGCAGAAATGCTTGAATAGTGTTTTTCAGAAAATTTCTCGGAAAGCATTTATTTTCGTCTTGAAAATTCAAACACTTTAATTTTATCACGTAGCCAAAATACTACAACGTTCCGATGTTTCTAGGTTATAGAACGACATTCAGTTAGCCTACTCCCATAAATAATTAATTAAATTCATTTAATCCATATAATTAAATAAAAAATTTAATTCTCATATAAATTCAATTTTCTCGGGCGTTACATTCTCCCCCCTATAAGGATTCTGTCCCCAGAATCTTTCTACCATTACATAATCAAATGAGGAAGAATTTTCTTCATTTTAATCTCGAGTTCCCACGTTGCTTCTTCGGCATTGTGGTTCCTTCAATTTACCTTCCCCGAAGGTATTATTTTATTTCACATGACTTGTCCCTTCCTATCAATAATCTGAGTTGGAAGTTAGGCATTTACTAACACATTACACTATCTTTCTCTAATTCATTCTTCTTTTAACTCAGAAATATATGAAACTCAAATTCCTCCTTCAAAAAGAGATGATACTTGATCTTCTCTTCATCTTGCATCCTCTTCTTTAATCGCTTACATTTCTCGTTACCTACCATTTTCATGGATTGAGCCTACCTTGTGAATAACATTCTACCACTTCATTCCGTAATTTAATTTCTAACTATGTTCTCGTCATCTCCGTTATTAACTCATTCTGAGTTGTTAACATTGATAGCTTTTCCCTACCCTTCCTACTTAACGCGTCGGCTTCTAAGTTTACCTTCCCTGAATGATATGACATATCACAGTCGTAATCTCTTATCCATTCTAATCACCTTCTCTACTTCATATTCAACTCCTTCTGTGTGAAAATATATTTCAGACTCTTAGAGTCCGTGTATATCTTACACTTTTCCCCGTATAAATACTATCTTCAGATTTTTAATTCAAAAACTATAGCTGCCAATTATAGATCATAAATAGGATAGACATTCTCGTAATCCTTTAACTGGCGTGATGCATACACAATGACCTTGTCATGCTACATGAGCATGCAATCTCGTCATCTATGCGAAGCATTGAGATACACTACAAAATTCCCTGAATCATCTAATAAAGACAATATAGGTACCTCACTTAACTTCCCTTTTTAGTTCCTCAAAACTATTTTTCTCACTTCTCATTCCCAACATACCTATCAATTTGCCACCGACTTGCTCGGCGCTCCTTACGGAAAGTCTAACTTCAGTACATCAGTCAACCCATACGAAATAACCAGAAACTCGTAATAACCATAACGAGTTCTAAATGTCGTCATAGGTACCTTCTCCTTCCTTACTTTCAACAAACGATACCCCGTACACAAATATATTTTAGAAAAATACTTTGCCCCTTTCAACTGATCAAATAGATCATCAATCCTGGGAAATGGGTATTTATTCTTAATAGCTAACCAAATAGTCATATATTTAACTTACATATTGGTTTACTTAAGTTTACTTCTTAGGGTTCATGTTCTTTTGACCTAGGTTTACGCGACCTACTTTCATTACCAACTTACAACTTTATGACATACGAAGATGTTTTACTTAATACGTTCATCATCTTTGATGATTTATATTTTTATCTTCTTCTTATTACTTCTCTAGGACTCAGCACACATCGCTTCTCTGCCAATAGTCCATATGGTACTCTGAGTGGTTTCCCACAAATAACTAACAAACAAGTTCCCGTCTCATCTACACTGCCATCACAGTGAGTTAGATCGATTGCCAGTTTTGTATATACCTTCGCTCTCTGAAGGAATTTTTTAGCCCAACTCCCATATGTCAACCATCAAATGTTACGATTGTATCACAACCTAAACTTATCTTAACATCCTTCTAGATTGCGTCATGATTATACAACAAGAAAGTTCCGATGATTTATTACCGTAAAATCCTACCTTGGGTTTTCTTAGAAAATCGAAGATTCATACTTTTCCTTAGATAATTTATTAAAGTTCTATGGTTAATCAACCCATTCATACCGAGAATTACTTCAAATTCTCTTAACTTTTTAGTACTTATCTACCGATACTTGCTTACCTCTTTTATTCATGAAACAATTTCCACGAATATAATAAACGAAAGTTATTTCCTCATTCTCTACCTTAACGTTTAAAGATATTTATAATCCTTTTCGGGAATGAACTTAATCACTTAGCAAATTCACATGCTATAAAAGAAAAGTAGCACTCCAATCAAACATCACATAAGCATTCGTTGAATTAACTGGAATGACACCCGCTACTACATCTACTGATGCAACCACATCTCGGACCGTCATATTAAAAGTACGGGCCATATGTCTACCCGACGATGGTGGTCCAGTAATGGCTAACTTACCACTACTAACACCCTTACTTTCCTCCAACCCCTTCTTTGGACAATTTCTTGACATGTGGTCCAACGACCCATATACAAAACAACCATAGTTTTTCTTAGGATTAGGATAATTGGGTGATATATGACCCTCCTGTCCATAATTATAACAAACTGATTCCCCTTTCAGACAGACTCCTAGATGAGTCTTTCCACATGTCTTACACGCTTCGATCCTACGCTTAGGATCCCCTTGTCCCACTCCCGTATTCCTAGAGCTAAAATTCTTCATTTTTGACATACTGCCACTACCACTGGCACTCTCTGTCTTGGTTACTCCCTCTCCCGTACTCTTATTATTTCCCTCTTTGCGGTATTGGGTCAACGCCTCTGTAACGCCCCAAAATCTGGCTTATCTTCACACATGCATTCTATACATCACGAGTGCATCATTCATCCAACATACATCATTATATACTGAAATATAACAATATACATTCTCAAATCTCAAGTTCTAAAAATCTTATAACCTCTTTTATTACAAATAATGAAAAATACATTATTCATTTCATCTAATAAGAGTGACTTTTATATGCCACCAAGGATACATAACGGTTCATTAAACTAGTCTATAGTTTAGTTTCATATTTCTACATTACAAGTCTTCACTTGATCTTCTCGCTCATTCACATTCTGAATAGCACTTCATTTGGATACCGTCAGCTTGATATTTACGGGATCCTTAAGTTCTTCTAACATCGTTTGCTAAAAATGTTTTTCATTTAAAGCAAGTGTGAGCATTCAATTTCCCAGTAAGTCATAATAGTTGAACAAACAACTTCAAGAGTTTAAACACTCTTTCAGAACTTTGATAACCGAACAAAGGTTATGAAGCAGCTTGAATAATAGGAATAATCTCAATTCCTATCATTTTAAAACAATATTCACTTTCCCTTTGAAATACTTTCATTCTTCTACCTTTTTCATACACATTCTGTCTGGCTAGAATCATTAGCACAAACTTAACAATAACGGATCATGTATAAATAGAGCATTCTCTTATTGAATAGTTTAATCACAGAACAATTCATCTCATAGAAATATCGAAGTGTTCACATTGTGGCACAAGGCCACATACGTTCTACCACCTTGTACAAATATCACACATTCTCACATAGACAAAACTTCTTAAGTTCAACATCTGTGAAGTTTAAGAAACTAGCATTCATTTAAAATATGAATGAAGTTAGGAAACTTGCCTTACGCACAGCTACAGCTTACGTTGTACTGCTCATTCCAATTCCTATATAACACATAAGGAGCAAACATAAACACCAATTAGTCATATATTGTACTTACGAATTAGTTTACTTAACTTTACTTCTTAAGGTTCGCGTTCTTGCAATATAAGTTTACGCGACTAACTTCCTTTACCAGTTTACGACTTCATGACATACGGAGATGTCTTACTCAAAATGTTCATCATCTTTGATGATTTACATTTTTATCTTCTTCTTATTACTTCTCTGGGACTCAGCACACATTGTTTCTCTTCTAGTAGTCCATATGGTACTCTGAGTGGTTTTCCACAAACAACCAACAAATAAGTTCCCGTCTCATATACACTGTCATCACAGTGAGTTAGATCAGTTGCCAGTTTCGTATATACCTTCGCTCTTTGAAGGAATTGTTTAGCCCAGCTCCCATATGTCAACCACCAAAAGTTACCACAACCTAACTTATTGTAACTAATCTGAACCACTAACTATAACATTCGTTAAGTCACTTTCTTATTCCTTATTGCTTTCTGGCAACGAAATGCCATACCTCAAGATTCAATCTTTATCATCCAAGTCATATAGTATTTTGTATACTCAGAGCGATCATTCAAGTTAATCATTAACTCGGCTTCGTTTTGTTAACGCCATTATCGTTATTCAATTCTTTACCCGACTCACATTCGGCTTTCATTAATCCTATTATCGTTCATTACAGCTTTCTTGATACCATTCATATCATACATAATACTTTCGTTATCCATTACATGAACCCCATATTCACTAGTCATTCTTAATGTCGAAGCCATACCATTCGTTGTATGCTAAGACCGCTCGTTCATCGCAACAGCATTACATACACAGCGTTTATACGCTTTACACTTATCTCTCATTATCATGACATATCGTCAAAATGTTATTCATTACTTCGTCACTCAACGTTTAAGGAATCACAATCATAGCAATCCTTCACGTTCATTTATTGTGACTACGGTCCCCATATATCGGTTATGTAGTCTACCGCTCAAATTCTCTGTCTTTTAATCTCGTTTAATCTTTCCATTTAACCTTTATTAAAGGTTTAAAACACTTAATTAAGTGTTACATTAGTTGGACATTATGTTCTTTATCTTCCCTTACGTTTCCCCCAAGAGCTGAGCAGTTAACAGATCATCTCTGGCTTTTTTTTTCATACACCGGCGCTGCGGCGCCACTCTCTTCTTTATCTCTCGTGCTGCGGCACAAGACTTTAGTCCCTGACTCCCGGTCTGGCATTGCTGTGCCACTCTACAAGGCATTGCTGGCGCCACGGCGCCAAGCCCTAACCCTAGAAAATTTCTCTAAGTGTTAAATCCAATCTGAGACGCTTACTTCCCGATCTCTTAACTCCTTCGTTATAACTCAGAACGAGGTCATTCCAAAGCCATTCTCTTTCTTATCTTATGTACTTCAATACCCCTCAGACAAAACTTCGTTATGGATCTGTTAACGTGTCATTCGATTGGCTTGATCTTCACTCTTCGTTCATTATTACACTTTTAACGTTCTTCATTCGTTCATCCGTAATTCGATCATCCGAACTCGGAACTAATTCATTCTTGAGTCCATGACTCACATTTTCTACGTTCTTTTACTTCCTTATAAAACCTTACACGTTTGGGTTCATTTACTAACTTTCTAATTCTCGTTTGTCTTTTACGAAATTTTCACCATAACTTCGTTATAAGTAAGTTTAATCCATTCTTCATGAACATTTCTATCGTTCCTAACCAAGCAATAAGTAACTAGCTTATACACGATAGTTTTAAACTTGTCCATCAACAACAATTATCCTACGATATTTTAAATTTGTCCATCAACAACGTTCTTCGTGTTTTTCGTGTGTTCTTCGTGTTCTTCGCGTGTTCTTCGTTCATTCTTCATTTTAATCGATATTTTAGATTACAATTTCACTTTTTATTGGAATATGATGTTATAGAACATCATTCCTTACTTATTTCACCTACTCATTCATATAATCCACTCGGATCGTTCTAATTTATTACGAATCTTATACTTCCTTAAGAAATTTATTTACTAAACTTCAAATTTCTTATTTCTTCTTTTCTCATGACTTCAACCATGTGAAATCATCTCTAACCTTATCTACTTCTTATCTTCATTAAGTTATGTTTTTAAACATAAAAACTTAAAGAAAAATTATAAGAGATTATGTTTCGGATTACCTTTCTCCTTTAATCTCTTTCTGTCGGACAAAGATTGCTCACGAGCAATCTTTTCCTCTTCCTCTTCCTCTTCCTCTTCCTCTTCTTTCTCCCATCTAAACTCTCTCTCTCTCTCTCTCAAAGTGTAGGATTTTCAAAATTCCAAAACAATGAACTAAGCTTCCTATTTATAGAAAATCAAAGCTAGGGGTATTTTAGTCATTTTGCCCCCAAAACCTCCTTACTATTTAAGTCTTAAGCACCAAGTTTACTTGGCCTCCACATTTACTTAGCCATTAAGTCTACTTGGTCATTACATAACTTATCTCTTGCTTAGCCATTAAGTATAAGCACTTTACTTAGCTATTAAGTTTACTTAGTCATCACAAAACTTATCTCTTACTTAGCCCTTAAGTTTACTTAGTCATCACATAACTTATCTCTTACTTATCCCTTAAGTTTACTTGCTCATCTCTTCGTATATAGTTCGTACGATATTTATATTATACGTCGTAATAATCTTCTTACTATAGTCGAATAATAACTAGTACCATACTCGTATTTCTCACGCATAATAACCCTGATTATTATACGAAATCATTAAATTCTTGAAACTCACTTTTTCTAACCCTTAGGTTTTAAGTCCGCAGGCGAAAACTTCATTTTTGTCATAACTAAAATATTATTGAATCTTCCATCACATCTTAAAATTCTATTATTACGCGTTTCTCAAAAATTCAAACAAAATCTCCGAGCAAAAACGGATAAATAGTGTCTATTTCTTCTATTTCCCTATAAATATTTTTGTTCTCGAAATTTTTTTATTTTCGTCTTGAAAATTCTTATTCGATCAATCTAGCTCATAGCCAGAATCCTCTCGACTTATAATCATCCTAGGTTATATGACGATTAATAAACACATAACACATAATAGTATTAATAAAAATTCATTTTATTAATAACTAATTCTTTAAACTTAAATTCTAGACGATCCAAATTTTCGGGTTGTCACACTCTTCCCCCCTTATAAAAATTTCGTCCTCGAAATTTCTTAAAACCACACTCTTACCCGGGTCACCACATTCACCCCTTCTTCACAGAATTTTATCCTCAAAATTTTAGCTTACCCTTCTTCTAAACTTCCCTTCAACATAGTTCTTATCTTTCAAACATCTCCCCTCCCCCACCTTCATAACTTATCAAGAATTATGGAGTAGAATGAATAACGAGGAATATAAGAATTCCTTTAAAACATTTCATACTTTTGCTGAGGGGCCAAATCGACCATAAACTCTTACTGAGTTTAACAGCATGGCGCCGTAACCTTTCTTCCATGTCCAGTTTACAATCACAAAGAAAGCAACTACCTCTTACCCATCTTATACCCCATTTTGGGATATGTTCACCTCAGACTGAATCATTAGATTTCGTACCAAAATAATTTGGATTGGCACAACTTCTTCAAAGAAAGCTCGATTTTCTTTTAAACATGACATACCATTTGTCTAGTCGAATCAACTAGCTTAGACCATACAAATAAATTGGATATCAACGTGAAACATTTGTCTAGTCAAAACAATTGACGTCGACTACTTTTTTTAAATTCGTTTACAATATATCAAAACGTTTTATGACGTCATGATACTGTACTTTTCACAGTATGTTGAGGACTTCATCAGTATGTGACTTCGTCATTATACATCATACCATAGCGGGTTGTTGATCATAAGATCACATCCAACACTAGGTTCAATTACATTAATAACTCCATCTTTTCACCATCGTTGTAAGACCCCAACTTTTATGAATACAGAATAATTTTCTCAAAATATATTTTTGAATATTATGGTGTGGATTTGATATAATGTTATAGTTGTGGGTAATATTTACAAATTTTGCAAAGTAAGAAAGTGGTTATATAATATTCGATTGGTCGGAAAATATTCATTTTAACAGAGAATATTCGTATGACGACATAATCATTGGTGGACCACACAACGGAAGTATTATCGTAGTTAGAAAATGACAGAATTATCTTTTTATAAAAATAACGGCCGAGGTGTTACCGTTAAAACTGTTGAACTACCCGGTAGTAAAAGTGCAGTAATACGCGTGGTTGCATAGTAGCACACGGTATTGATTATTGATGCTTACGTGAGAAGTCACTTAGTTATACTCAATTATTGCTACAATAATTGTTACATTATATCTCTCATATTATTGGTTCAAATATTATCATAGTATCATCTGCATAATATGATATGTTATTAAATTAATAATTGAGACGTCAAAGTTATTCATATTATTATTTGCAATATTGACAATGTCCAGAAGTTCTGTCAAGGAGAAGTTTGGTCACCTAAATGCGCATCAATAAGGAGCAATACGTATGGAAAAGTCCCCTCTTTCATGGGAACGGCTTGGTTGTTAAATATTGTAAATTATAATATTAATGATGAATAAGTTCGTGTTGATTAAAGATGAAATTGATAGTTCCATTGTGTGGGAATTGTTAGTGTTAGTAGAAATCGATATTTATTTCGATAATAATTGATGTCTGGAGGTTATTTTGACCAATCGGGTATTCGGGACACTTTTTGTGTCAAAGTACTATTCACAGGTTACTATTTACCCAGTTGCTATTCACTCTAGTATTATTCACTCTGATATTTAGGATATTTTTTGTGTCGGGGCACTATTCACGAGGTACTATTCCCGAAGTACTATTTACAGGATACTATTCACCCGAAAAATATATTTCTTTTCGTTCCAAATAATTTTTTAGTACAATATTATTCCACGAGAAGATGTGGTAATTTTTCAGACAGCTGGTTGAAATTATAATAGTAAATCAATATGGATCGTTGGTTTAAAGTTTTAATAGTAACTTGTCCCTTCGGTTTTCCAAGAATTACTTGTCCCTTCGATTTTCTAAGAGTTACTTGTCCCTTCGGTTTTCCAAGAGTTACTTGTCTCTTCGGTGTTCCAAGAGTTAATTGCCCCTTCGCAAATAGTAGTTATCTCTTCAATATTATCAGGAGTCATTTTGACCCTTCGTTAAGACCAAGAGCTACTTTCAGTTCTTATATAAATAGAAGCTCATTCCTTCATTATTTCTTACTTAATTCACTGAAACTCTAGAGAGAGAAACTATAGAGAGAAAGAAGAAAAGTTTTATGCTACTTCACTACTCTAATATTCAGTTTTTCTAAGGTAAGGGATATTATTTGTTGTACTCGTAAGGGTTATTATTTCTTTCGTATTCATAAAGGGAGCTTCTGTTATTCTATTCTTTATTATTGTGTTATAATAACCTATTTATACGAAGTACCGCATACATGGTGAAATTCTTCTATTATTCCATTCTTTATTATTCCGTTGAAATAACCTGTGTGTGCGGTCTATCGCATGCCTAGTGAATTCTGTTTATATTCCATTTTTAATTATTCTGTTGAAATATCATGTCTGTGCGGATGACGCGTGACCTAGTTCTATTCTTTATTATTTTGTTGGAATAACCTGTCTGTGCGGTCTATCGCATGCATGGTGAATTCTTCTGTTATTCCATTCTTTATTATTCTGTTAGAATAACCTGTCTGTGCGGTCTATCACATGCCTGATGAATTCTGTTGATATTCCATTCTTTATTAATCTATTGGAATATCCTGTCTGTGCGGATTACGCATGACCTAGTTCCATTCTTTATTATTCTGTTGGAATATCCTCTCTGTGCGGATTACGCATGACCTGGTTCCATTCTTTATTATTCTGTTGGAATAACCTGTCTGTGCAGTCTATCGCATGCATGTTGAATTCTTCTGTTATTCCATTCTTTATTATTTTGTTGGAATAACCAGTCTATGTGGATTACCACATGCATGGTGAATGGTCCTTTGTAATCATTCCTTATTAAATTATGGAAATGATATGTCTACGTGGATTATCGCATGGCGGACAAAAATCTATTTGCAGTTTCATATATTCTATTATACTCAGTTGGTTAAAGCTTTGGCTTCTATACTCCATGAAATTAGTGGAATATCCTTGATATTTGCGCTTCATCCAGTATCTTTTCATGAAAATATTCTTCTGAGCATTCTTGAATTTTACTCTACAATGCAGTATCATGTTGACAATTTGGACGTTATTGGTTCCTAGATAAATTAATTTATAAATCTTTAAAATTTATTTTTGAACTTGTTTTATTGAATTATTATGTCATTGTCATCATCTCCATGCTTATATTGTGATGAAAGTCATATTTGGCTTACGTGCATAGATGGACTTGGTATGATTATGACCATGGATTATTCTGTATAATCATGACCGTAATGTGACGAATGATGTAGTAAAAGTCCTCATAGGCCTATAGTTCATTGGTCGACAGTTGTTGGTATGATTATGACCAGGGATTATTCGGTATAGTTATGACCATTGATGATTACATGAATATCATTAGCCGTGGAGCAGGGATGATTCGATTTTATTTATTAAGCTGAGTCTCAGCGATAAAGTTGATGAAAAACTTTTTAAATCATAGAAGATAGTAGATTTTATACTTTACTTGACTCTTCTAATTGATTGCTTAATCCGCTGCAGTTTTTGATCTAAAACTTGTTGTCTATTATATTCTATCAGTTGTTATACTATTGAAGGCTAATGATAACTTATTCTGCATTATCTTAGTCATAATATTTTTTACTGGGCTAGTTGAGCTCACCCTTTTGCTTTCATTGTTCTCTTTAGGAAATGAGAACGTAGCTGGGAGTAGTCAGGGAACGGAGTGATGGTCCTAGATGGTGCATTAGTAGTCCTCACTATTCTGTGAAATAGTGTGATAATAAATGTAATAAGGACTCCATTGAGTGTGGATATTGTCTAGATGACAATATTTGTATTAAAACTCACAACCTATGTTTTGTCGTATTTTACACGACTGTTGTATAATTAGTTTGTATTTGTATTTAGTACCTTGTATTTGGCAACCCAAGATGGGTGATGTATACCTATTTTGGGGGCGTCACAGTTGATATCAAAGCTTAGGGATATGATTCATGGCTGAGATGTGAGACAAGAACTAGGAGGGGTGAGATAGGGAATTCCTTCGCTAGTATGACCTACCTAAGTTTATTTGGTATTTAATTGGTCGGTCAGAGTATAGGGATAATATGTGATATGTTAATTAACCCTTGTTTTGTGGTAGTATTTGAAAATGGCATTTGAAAAGTTTGAGATAAGCAATGAAGCACGTGAGATCGCGGAGTCACCACAGATTACTATCCAGGATAATGTGCAACAGGAAGACAATAATCCTCAGGTAAACAATAACACCAATGAAATGGTGAACGATGGGATCTTCAGAGGCTTTATGCAATCCATGCAACATCAGGTGAGAGCGGCTCCTGTCCAAAATGTAGGTGAAAACATTAACAACTCTCGGACGATCACCGCTAAGCAGTTCAAGGAGCTGGGACCACCGGAGTTTTTTAGAGAGCCAAAACCACTTAAGGCGGAGACGTGGATAAAGCAGATCAACAAGATATTTGATGTTTTGGGATGCTCCGAGGAGCAAAAGGTTCCCTTTGCCACCTTCATATTGCGAGCGGAGGCAAATTACTGGTGGAAATTTGTAAAGCGTACTCAACCTGCCGCACTGAAGATGTCTTGGGAGAAGTTCCAAGAACTGTTCAACGATAAGTACTTTCCTAAAAGTATTCGTCACATGAAGGAGGTAGAATTCATCAAGCTTGAGCAAAACAATATGACTATGGCGCAGTACGAAGCTAAGTTTGTCGAGTTGTCTCAATTTGCATCCCACTTGGTTGATAATGAGGAGAGAATGACGCAGATGTTTCTAAGAGGTTTGAAACCGAGATACGTCAATACCTAATTTCTCATAAACTGTGTTTGTATTCAGATGTTGTGAATATGGCTCAGTTATTGGAGCACGATAATGAGTCAACCCAACCAAGAGAGAGCAGCCGACAAGTCGATAATACCAGTGGTAGCAGTCATCGAAGCGGTGACAACAAGCATGGAGGGAATCAACATGACAGAAATGATAATCACTTCGGTGGTAATCATGGTCATGACAATAAGAGTGGACATTTCAAGAAGAGGAGATTTAACAATGATGGAAAGACGTCAGCACCAACACCTGTATGTTATAAATACGGAGGGGAGGGACATATCAGTCCAAACTGCGTGATGCAATCCAAAGAATGTTACAATTGTGGAAAAGAATGTCACCTAGCCGATTTTGTCGTTTACCGAAGACAAGTACAGCTGGGATAGAGGCACCAAAGGCCGTCCCAGAAAAGTCAAAGCCGATAGTGCAAGGGAGAGCGTTTGTCGTGACCTCCCAGAAAGCAAAGAACCCGAACGAGGTCATCACGGGTAAGCTTATCATAAACTCTAGTGAAGTATATACCTTATTTGATACCGGCTCTACTCATTCTTTTATTTCTCCTACTTGCGCTCAACGTTTAAATTTAACTCCAGAGAAATTAGACTTTGACTTATTGGTTGAAACTCCGTTGGGAGAAACCTTTATTACATCCACGGTTTATAAGTCTTGTTTGATTCAAATTGGCAACCGCACATTACCTGTCGATCTTATTTCTTTGAAAATACTTGCATTTGATGTGATTTTAGGGATTGATTGGTTAACTACTCATCATGCTAAAATCGATTGTTTTCGTAAGATTGTTAGCTTTCATATTCCTAACCAACCTATTATCTGACTTCAAGCAACCAAACCACTAAAATCAATCACTGTCATATCAAGCCATAACGCTATTCGTTTATTGAAAAACGGATGTCAGGCTTTCTTAGCCCATGTCACGGATTTAAATAAAAATATGTCAAATTTGAATGATATTTCTATTGTTAATAAATTTTCTGATGTATTCTTGAAGACTTCTTAGCATACCCCTAGAGCGTGATATCAAATTTTGTATTGACCTCAGTACAAAACCCATTTCTTAAACCTTCAAATATTTCTTCAACCAAAACGAACGTATAATGTGCCAAAGACATTGGCTCGAGCTGTTGAAGATTACGATCGTACCATTCAATATCATTGTAGAAGAGAGAACGTGGTAGCTGACGCGTTGAGTAGAAGATCGTATGAATTTACGAGTGCGATGTTGTTAACACAAAAACCCATTTCTTATAACTTACAAATGATGGAGATAGAGTTAAAGACTCTAGGGACTCATGTGAAGATAGCGAATATACGATTAGAATCGACTTTAATCGATAAAGTTAAAGTTGTTCATGCTACAGACCTGGAGCTGATGCGTATGAGGAAGAAAGTGCAAGAAGGTGCTATTCTAGAAGCAAGAATTGATGAAGAAGGAATACTTCGAGTCAACTCCAGACTTTGTGTTCCTAACGATTCTGACTTGAAGTATAAAATCATAATGGAGGCGCACAACACACTGTTTGCAATCCATCCTGGGAGTACCAAAATGTATCGTGATCTTCGACATACATTTTGGTGGAACAATATGAAGAGAGAGATAGCAGGGTTTATCTCAAGGTGTCTAACTTGTCAACGAGTCAAGGCGGAGCATCATGTGCCAAAAGGTCCATTGCAACCACTTTAAATTCTAGAGTGGAAGTGGGAGCACATTATCATGGATTTCGTTGCTGGTCTTCCCAAGGTTTCTTAAGGCATAGATGCGATTTGGGTCATTATTGATAGATTGACCAAGTCTGCTCATTTCTTATAGATACGAGAAAAATTATACACTTGAACATCTTGTTAGTATGTACATAAACGAGATTATAAGATTGCATGGTATGCCAGTATCCATAGTTTCTGATCGACACCCAAGATTCACTTCAAGATTATGGGTTAGTTTGCAAAAAGCTATGGGCACGGATTTACGATTTAGTTCGGCATATCATCCTCAAACGGACAGGCAGTCGAAAAGGACTATTCAAACTCCTGAAGATTTATTAAGACTCTGTGTCCTTGACTTCAAGGGAAGTTGGGACAAGTTCTTACCATTGATGGAGTTTTCCTACAACAATAGTTATCAAGCAAGTATTGACATGGCTCCATTTGAGGCGTTGTATGGAAGAAAGTGTCGTTCTCTAGTATGTTGGGATGAGGTGGGTGAAGCAACGTTGTTGGGAGCGGAGTTGGTATGTATGACTACAGAAAAGATTTAAACGATCCGACAACATATAAAAATCTCACAAGATTGACAAAAGAGTTATGTTAATCTTCATTGAAAGGACGTGAAATTCAATATTGGTGATCATGTGTTATTACGTGTTGCTCCATGGAAAGGAGTTACGAGATTTGGAAAGAGAGGAAAGCTCAATACTCGATTCATTGGCCCATTTTTAATTCTCGAGCGAGTAGGAACTGTGGCCTATAGACTCGCCTTACCGCCAAGTATGTCTCGTGTTCATAACGTTTTTCACATATCTATGTTACGTAAAAGACCCGAACCACATTATTGAGTTAGAACCAGACGAGATAGAGGAAGATTCAACGTATGAAGAGTTACCTGTTAAAATCTTGGATAAGAAGAATCATGTTCTACGCTCCAAGGTTATACCTCAAGTCAAAGTTTTGTGGAGAAACCACGATGTGGAGGAAATGACTTTGGAGATAGAATCTAAGATGAAGTCAAGGTATCCTCATCTCTTCGACATACCAGGTATGTACCCTAATTTTGAGGACGAAATTTCATAAGAAGGGGAGGTTGTAAGACCCCAACTTTTATGAATAAAGAATAATTTTCTCGAAATATATTTTTGAATATTATGGTGTGGATTTGACATAATGTTATAGTTGTGGGTAATATTTACAAATTTTGCAAAGTAAGTAAGTGGTTATATAATATTCGATTGGTCGAAGAATATTCGTTTTAATAGGGAATATTCGTACGACGACACAATCATTGGTGGACCCCACAACGAAAGTATTGTCGTAGTTAGAAAACGACAGAATTATCTTTTTATAAAAATAACGACGGAGGTGTTACCGTTAAAACTATTGAACTATCCGGTAGTAAAAGTACAGTAATACGCGTGGTTGCATAGTAGCACACTATATTAATTATTGATGTTTACGTGAGAAGTCACTCAGTTATACTCAATTATTGCTACAATAATTACTGCATCATATCTCTTATATTATTGATTCAAATATTGTCACAGTATCATCTGCATAATATGATATGTTATTAAATCAATAATTGAGATGACAAAGTTTTTCATATTATTATTTACAATATTGACAATGTCTAGAAGTTCTGTCAAGCAGAAGTTTGGTCACCTAATTGCGCGCCAATAAGGAGAAATCCTTATCGGAAAGCCCCATCTTTCCTGAAAACGACCTGGTTGTTAAATATTATGAACTATAATATTAATGATGAATAAGTTCGTGTTGATTAAAGATGAAATTGATAGTTCCATTGTGTGAGAATTATTAGTGTTAGTAAAAATCGATATTTATTTCGATAATAATTGATGTATGGAGGTTATTTTGACCAATCAGGTATTCGGGGCACTTTTCGTGTCAGCATATTATTCACGAGTTACTATTCATAGATTATTATTCACCAAGTTACTATTCACTCTAGTATTATTCACTCGGATATTTGGGACACTTTTTGTGTCGGGATACTATTCACGGGATACTATTCCCGAAGTACTATTCACGGGATACTATTCACCGAAAAAATATATTTCTTTTCGGTCCAAATCATTTTTAGTACAATATTATTCCATGAGAAGATGTGGTAATTTTTCAAACAGTTGGTTGAAATTATAATAGTAAATCAATATGGATCGTTGGTTTAAAGTTTTAATAGTAACTTGTCCCTTCGATTTTCCAAGAGTTACTTATCCCTTCGGTTTTTCAAGAGTTACTTGTCCCTTCGGTTTTCCAAGAGTTACTTGTCTCTTCAGTGTTCCAAGAGTGAATTGCCCCTTCGCAAATAGTAGTTGTCTCTTCAATATTACCAGGAGTCATTTTGACCCTTCGTTAAGACCAAGAGCTACTTTCAGTTCTTCTATAAATAGAAGCTCATTCCTTCATTATTTTTTACGAATTCACTGAAACTTTAGAGAGAAAGAACTATAGAGAGAAAGAAGAAAAGTATTCTGCTACTTCACTACTCTAGTATTCAGTTTTTCTAAGGTAAGGGATATTATTTGTTGTACTCGTAAGAGATATTATTTGTTGTACTCGTATGTGGTATTATTTCTTTCGTATTCATGAAGAGAGCTTCTGTTATTCCATTCTTTATTATTATGTTGTAATAACCTATTTATACGAAGTACCGCATACATGGTGAAATTCTTCTGTTATTTCATTCTTTATTATTCCGTTGGAATAACCTGTCTGTGCGGTCAATCGCATGCCTGGTGAATTTTGTTTATATTTCATTCTTTATTATTTTGTTGGAATACCCTGTCTGTGCGAATGATGCATGACCTGGTTCCATTTTTTATTATTCTGTTAGAATAACATATCTGTGCGGTCTATCGCATGCATGGTGAATTCTTCTGTTATTTTATTCTTTATTATTCTGCTCGAATAACCTGTCTGTGCGGTCTATCGCATGCCTGGTGAATTCTATTGATATTCTAATCTTTATTATTCTGTTGGAATATCCTATCTGTGCAGATTATGCATGACCTGATTCCATTCTTTATTATTCTGTTGGAATATCCTCTCTATGCTGATTACGCATGACCTGGTTCCATTCTTTATTATTCTGTTGGAATAACATGTCTGTGCGGTCTATTGCATGCATGATGAATTCTTTTGTTATTCCATTCTTTATTATTCTGTTGGAATAATCTGTCTATGTGAATTACCACATGCATGGTGAATGATCCTTCGTATTCATTCCTTATTAAATTGTGGAAATGATCTGTCTACGTGGATTACCGCATGGCGGGCGAAAATCCATTTGAAGTTTAATATATTCTATTATACTAAGTTGGTTAAAGCTTTGTATTCTATACTCCATGAAATTAGTGGAATATCTTTAATATTTGTGCTTCATCCAGTATCTTTTCATGGAAATATTCTTCTCAGCATTCTTGAATTTTACTCTACAAAGCAGTATCATGTTGACAATTTGGACGTTATTGGTTCCTGGATAAATTAATTTATAAATCTTTAAAATTTATTCTTGAACTTGTTTAATTGAATTATTATGTCATTGTCATCATCCTCGTGCTTATATTGTGATGAAAGTCATCTTTGGCTTACGTGCATAGACGGACTTCGTATGATTATGATCAGGGATTATTCTGTATAATCATGACCGTAATGTGACGAATGATGTGGTAAAAGTCCTCATTGGTCTGTAGTTCATTGGTGGACATTTGTTGGTATGATTATGACCAGGGATTATTCGATATATGTGACGCCCCCAAAATAGGTATACAACACCCATTCTGAGTCGCCAAATACATAGTACAGAAAGCAAACAACAACTTCAATAATACAATTGTCGTGCAAAATACTACACACATACTGTGAGTTAAATACAAATATTGTCTTTTGGACAATATCCACACTCAAATAAATCCTCATTACAATTATTCAAACACTATTTTACAGAAATAGTGAGGACTGCTAAAACATCTTTCTAGAACCATTCACTCCATACCCCGACTAGATCCTGCTATGTTCTCACCTCCTAAGAAGAAAAA